>MU184185.1:22711-35203 GCA_016904865.1 Pissodes strobi
ATTTGTATTCTTAATTATTCTTATTCAGTTTTAAAGTGACGTTTGGATTGTTTATCATCATTTTGTACCCTTGTCTGAAATTGTTTACCCTAGAAGATAAAATAATTAAGGTAAGTTATATAGGTATATACCTTCTATGTAATTAGCTAATAGATTTTTTTTTGTAATTTGTTTTTTATTGTCTTGAAGTTTAAAATAAATTAATAGAAGACATTTTTATTTTATTTTTAATTTCAGATTAATAAGTACGAGTTACAACTATAAAAGTGGTAGTGAGAAGCGGAAGAATAATAAATTAAGGGAAAATGAAAGAGAAAAGCAGAAAAATGCAATGTTGATATATCTTCTGACGGCGCCAGAAAACCATGAAATGTTGAAAGAAACGTCTAAATGTCTTTTTTTCGATCAACTTTGTAAGATTATTACTGATTGGATTTGCTTCTTCATACACTAAATGAACAAGCAAATCCAACCAGTAATAATCTTACAAAGTTGATCGAAAAAAAGAGACTGACGCTGTTGACATCACTTAGTACTTCAGAAATTAACAATGCAACCAATAAGAAGGACCTTACGTCTCAAAAAGGCGACCAGGCATTTCCCCTTGATCCAGCAGACTGGCCGAAGAATATAAGCTTAGATTTCCAGGAACATTTTGTTAAAAACATACAAGAACAAAATATAGACAAAATAAGTGAGTGTGCGAAACAATTTAACGGTAAAAAAACCAGGCAATTACAAAGTTCAGGATTTTACAAAGTAAAAGTAAATGACGAAAAGTCCTCCGTGAGCGGTTAGTGTTTAGTCCCAAATCTGGCTGTGTTTACTCTTTTGTATGTAATTTTTTTTTCGAAGAAGGGTGATACCGTTAGCCTCAGTGTATTTCTGTTAATTTAAATGTTATTTTCTTTCACTAATTTATGTTTTGGTTCAATAAAACTTTTTTTTATCTTATTTTGTGTTTGTTTTCTGTTTTTTCTAAAATCTATTATTTTTTTATTAAAATTAATGGAAATTTATAAATACTGGAAATACTTAATTCAAATCTGAATAAAAAACTACATTATAAATAATATTTTTAGTTTTTTAGAGCCGAAGTCATATTGGGGCCCGAAAAATTGCTAGGGCCTAGGGCCCAACTCCTTTGAAAATAGGCCTTGAAATATATATATATATATATATAAATATATATATATATATATGTAATTGTTTTACTGTAGGTTTTCATAGAATTCTCCTCCAAAACAAGGCTAACGCACATTCCTGTTAACTCTGGATGTTCAAAAACCATTTTTGAACACGTCTTCAAATCTAACGATTTAGTTTTGTACAATTTAACATTCCAGGCCACTGTCCTCGCATTCCAAACAAATTAAAATACATGCGATACTACTAGCGCCATTTGTTGTAACCACGGTTACTCATCTAAAATTGGCCGCATATCCTACGCTATCTGACCAATCATAGCGCTTCCCGCTATACCCCGGCGACCAATCGCTGTCTCTTAACGGAAGTAATCAAGTTAGCTCCTAAATTCATGATCTTTAAAAATCGATTTTAATAAAAACCAGTTAACATATTTCGACCGGATTTGTGTTAAAATTCATACGGTTAATTTAGACAATCGCTGACGTAAAGGTTTACATAACTTCTCAGTATTTACATTATTCGTCCTTTCTATTTCCGGCGCATGTATATCATCCCGCCAGAAGGGGCGTTAACCACTTCTTCAAGTTGATCTAGTTCCCACGTTCTAGAAGAAGTAGCATCTCGACTCTCGACCATGTAAGTCGCAAAAAGCGCACCCCCGTTTCTAGCCGGCTGGCGCTAGGCGCCATGCCGGGTAGTTTTCACGTTTTGAGACCTCATAATCTCTCTAATTCTTTACTCAAGTGACATAGTGATATCCAAGTTTAATCATCGTCATATCAAGCCTACAATAAGGTATTTATCGGAAACCTAACTGCCGTTATTCTCACGCCGAGCAATGACTTCCCAATTGGTCTCATCCATGGGAGTTCTACAATCGAGCCCTGTCTCAAACCACACTCAATCGAGCATAGTCTCGGAATCTCAAGTAAGTAAACGAACATGTTTACAATCACATTCTCACAAAGCCTACAAAAAGGTATTTTTCGGCATCTTGACTGCCATTATGGAGACCCACTGATCTCTAGTACTAAGCCTACAAAAAGCTATTTCTCGGCATCTTTACTGCCATTATGGAGACCCACTGATCTCTAATTCTCAAAGGCTGTACCATGCACATTACAGTCCCCAATGGCCTTGCCCATGGGACATTCTATATCAGGGTTGCTATACTCATGCCTTATTCTCATATAAGGATTAAACGGCACTAGTCTGCCAGTTTACTCAAGTTATCACAAGGCTGTATCCCCTACGCGGATCTCAGCTTACTTATGCTACCAGTATAGCATATTTACTAATCATTCATGCGTGTACCAATAAGCCGCATTCACAAGGCATTCATGCCATGCCATATGAACTAACTGCATACCAGAGTCAAACCACTACATTCCAGTCATTCTTGTTTGCAAGAAATTGAACCACATTGTAAATAGAAGCTAGCCATAAATATAGTGTTTTTCAAAGTGACTTTCCCCCAGTGTTAGAAGATAAGCTCCTGAACATTGAACGTTTCTCGTCAATGGTGTTCATAGTGTACATATTAGCTTATAGGTGACCTCTAAGGTAATACTAATTCTGTTATTATTGCTTGTATATTATTATATTTCATATCAAAGCTAAATCAGCTAATATAGTTGATAAGTAGCTGTTCCGCAGGAACTCTAATAGACATTTAACTGTACATAGATTCAAGTTTATGTTTATAAACATATATTAGTAAAGTATTACCACTGTTTATGCATTGCTTTAGATTTTAAGAGTTTTATTTATGTAATATTATTCAAGGTCGAAACTTTGCCTCGACTAACGGTATTTTAAGAACATCTGCGTTGCATTAAAAACGACTCCTTGGTCCTTGAATACAACATGGAAGATTTTACAACAGTATCCAAAAATATAAATTCCTTATTTTAATACTATGTCATATTTCTTCAATGAGATGTATAGTAGGAATGCATTTAACCCTTTAAAATGTATGCCCAGATATATTCTTATTATACTCTGCTATAAGCGTTGGTTTAATTCCTTGTAGCCAGATCAAGAAGTAACTTCTTCTGTCCTTTCATTTGCCCACAGAAGTATTTCTTTCATAACGATACATAGACGGATTCGCCAGTCTTTACTTCTGCTATAGTTCCATTATATTGTAATCTACTAAAATGCATAAGCTACAAAAGAAATATCACCCTGTCCTAAGTTTGAACTTGGAGATTGTTATATAAACATCAAAAGCAAACTATAAACAACGCGAGCAATCAACGGGACCGACTTTCAACCTTAGGCATGTCGTGATCATCACTTTTTTAATATAAATACGCTAACGAACCTTTAGTTCGTCAGACTTTGGTGTCACCTCCAGCTCCCAGGTTAGTCATTTGACGACTGCCTTCGGGTTTTATCCGCTCTTAAAGTTAGTTATATAGCTGCTTTAGGTTCTACTCCATTATTCCTTACCAAACTTGGTACCGGTTAGTCACTTGACGACTGCTAGGACTAGGGGTTTCACAACCACCATAGTTAAGTCAAGACAAGAAGTTTGTCAGAGTTCTGAGAAAGACAAGTGTGTAAATAGTCAGTTAAAAAGTTTAGTGAAATATTTTAGTGCTCTTAAATAAAACCCAACTCTTAAGAAAAACTATAAATTATAAGACAGTAAACAAAGACCTATAAACAGTACCTCAAATCGAAAAATCGCGCACCGTAGTAATCGGGTATAATAAAATCTCATTTTTCTGACCAATAATCATTGTTAAAGTTTTATCGTTAATACATTGTTATTGATATAAACTAAACGTGCTTACTTTATCATCTCTTCTTACTCCACGTAAGTCGGTCCCGGCCTACCTCAGTTACCCCCGGCACGCTAAACAAGGCGTGTCCTCAGGAATAGAACATACAGTGGTAGATTAAAGGAAGCATTGAGACCCCGTCATTGTATTATTAGAATTTACTGGCGAAATAAGGCAACAGGACTGGTTGGCGTTCCAGCAGTAGTGCTTAAGAAATGTACTGCTGAACTAACAGCTCCATTATGCAGGCTTTTCTCCCTATCATGCAGAACTGCATGTTTTCCTTCTGGCTGGAAATGCGCCCAAGTGCAACCAATCCCGAAAAAGGTAAAAAACGAGTCCAAATAACTACCGTCCAGTTGTCTTAGTTCCCATCATGTCCAAAGTCATGGTGAAACTGATCAACGGACAGCTCTTAAAATATCTCTAATCGGCAGGCTCCATAAGCGATCGCCAGTATGGCTTCCGCAAGCACAGATCAACGAGAGATCTCCTGACTTACGTAACCTACCTGTGGACCAAAGCCATCGGGAACTGTAATTATAGATACATATCGGGACCAGCACTATGAGTCGTATTTATGGAAAATTACTGAAAAACTTATAGAATATGAATATACTCCTCATGAAGTAGAACAACAAGCAAGGTTTAGAGCGGGGCGTTCCTGCATGGACCATATATTTACCTTAACCAGCTAAATGAAAAAAAGATGGCACAAGGACGAGAAGTGCATACCCTGTTTGCTGACTTAACTAAAGCATACGATAATGTACCGATAAAAAAACCATGGGAAATATTGGAAAGAACAACAGTAAATTCCACGTTAATTAAAGCTATTCAACAATTATTCTTCACCTGTCTGTTTCTAGGATTAAGCTGGAAGGCAAGCTATCTGAACGTTTTTTGGTGACCAAGGGCCTACGACAGGGTTGCAGCATATCACCAACACTATTTAAAATTTACCTGGATGAAGCACTAAAAAACTAGCGAAGAGTTTGCGAAGGAATGGGCGTTCCAATCAGCGATAATCTAACACTCTATACGATTCATTTTGCAGATGACCATGTGTAATGTTTGCCCAAGATAAAGAAGATCTCGAGTTTATGACCAGGCGACTTATTAACGAATATGAGAAATGGAGAAGTCCCGTAAATATGTCTAAAACTAAATATATGTGTATTGGGGCAGAAAATTCAAATCTTATACTGGAAAACGGCTAAAATATCAGATGCTGGGAAGAATATAATTATCTGGGCACACAATTAAATAGCAGCGGAAGAACAGAGAACGAATTTGAAGGAAGAATTATTAAGGGGAAACAAGTTATCGGAACACTTAATTCTATGGTCAAAAGATATTTCTAAACAAAGAAAAAGAGACATTTATAATAATGAGTGCTGTTCTGTACGGATGTGAGACATGGCAACTCACCAAAAGACTTGAAAGTAGGCTACTCGCTTTAGAGATGTATTTCTGGTGAAGGTCGGCGGGAATAAAAAGCACTGACAGAATAAGAAATGAAAGAATTAGAGAGATAATGGGTTCAAGTACAACTATTATTGAAGAAAAATAAAAAAGACAACTGTGGTGGTATGGACACGTACAGAGGATGCTAGAAGAGAGAATCCCAAAAGTTGTATTAAACTGGGTACCTACGGAGAGAAGAAGAAGAGGCAGGCCAAAGATGACATGGAGTCATGGAATCCAGAGAGCCATATCAGAGCGGGATTTACGTTCTGGGGACTGGATGGACAGAAGGCAGTGGTAACTGGGAACCGGAAGGCGAAAAACGCTATAAAACCGGATATTATATTATATATAATATCGATGTACCTCTTTGTTTTCCAGATGTCTTTCACATAAATTGCCATTTTATAATAAGATATAAAATGGATATAGCAGAAATCAAATTACTGATTAAACACTGTTTTTTTAGATGTAAAAATTTGGCCTGTGTCAAATTTTTATTCTCTTTTTTATTCCCAAGATTAGTACCTTGGTAATTTCGTTAATTTCATATATTTATTTAAAGTAAAGTAATTTTCATCATCAGAACATCTGAAAATATGTTGGCTGGAAGCATTTAAAAAGTAGGTAGTCTTAGGTGTATATCTATGTAAGAGTAATCAGATCAGAAGTCTTACAGCTGTCTTTGGTATTTTCAACACACCTAGAATACTTGCGCGTGTTGCTACATCTGTGAATTTTTTGTTAAACCAGTATGACTATATAGGTATGTATTCTTTAATTCGTGTTGCGCAGTAAGCATAATTTGTATTGAAGGATTCTCTATCCACACTAATTATTCGTACGCATGATTATTTGCACTCATTGTCAGTCGTCGATTCTTCATGGCCATTTCTGCTGCATCATTCTAGTGATCTGTCTGAGTCTTGGAAAGGCTCCTCATCACTTGAACTAGAATTATAGGCTATGAAACGTATTTAATCACTCTCAGTCAGGATATTTGATCTTAAACTTACATTTGATTAGTTATTTTCGTTATTTAGGTGAAATTTCCGTAATTGCAAAATATGTTAGTTTAGGTGCCATTATACGAACGATAATACATGGAATATCCAACCATGTAAAACTAGTTTTTGAAAAAAATCTCTCAGCTTCGTCACTTATTATTTTTTCCCAAACTCATTTTAAAGATAGGTGTGAAGGTGCAATCATTCTGTACTATTCAGCCGGCACTCGATATGAAAGTTTCGCGCATGCTTAGTTATTTCTAATGCAGTTGTAGTATGGGTATGGATAATAGATTAATGTACCGAAAAGTCCTTATTTTTTTGGAGAATATAAATGAGTCACCAACTCCAACCTTTATTAAACGTTTTAATTGGCAACTTGTGCGTAAGTAAAAGAAACAAACAAAAATGAAAATTTTCATTAATATTGTCTTGAAATTTGTGGATGATTCAATCCTACGTTCAAGACCCTTCAACAAAAAATCATTTGGCAATGTAGATAAAGCAGTAAAGTGCGGCTCTCCTTTTGCATCAAGTTAAGTTCGAAGGTTTAAGTAAGAGTTTTTCTGGACTAAATGGCGGACCACGGCAAAATGGATGGATGTTCCTTATAGTCACGTAAGGATATATATTATGGGGTTTATCCTTGACAAACTGGTGCAGTTCATTTTATTATTTACTATCATTCGCCGTAATCAACAAAGATCAAAGTGTCGATCGGGACGACGAAATTGTAATAACCTCTACCGACCGGTGAATGCAGTGCTGGAAGTGAATTGCAGTTGCCTTCTATTGGGAATTCAAAACTAGGACCGTCTGGGTTATCTTTAGAGTAGTTTTCTGTAGCGATTGGTGGTACCAACTCCTGAACGTGCGTGCCGTTTTGGGACTTTTTTTTGTGTTGACGTCGCGGAAATTGTGATTTACCTTTGTATGTTTCCCTAATGAATGGCGGGTCGAATGGTTATTTCCTTTTAGCTGGGTCGAGCAATTATTTAAGATGGGTTTTGGTACATCAAAGCTCCGCATTTTCCTTTCGAAATCGCTTTAGATAAATTATTGGGTATGACAGCTCGTGGCCATGTGACGGGTGACTATACTCTTATTGGCCAGGCGTAGTTGTAGTGGGAATATTGGAAGAGTTTTTGAAGGAAAGCACTCTACGTTCAGTCGTTTAAAGCAGTGGTCGTGTTTTTTGCTTTACCTCATGGGATTGTTCCAACCGACCAATTTCTAGAGTCTCAGGCCTTATTTTGCTTATGTTGTTTAGTTTTGTTCGGTAGTGCCTGGAACTCGCCCCATAACTGGGATTTGATGCAGCTTTAGGTAGGTGAGTGAATTTGCTTTTTTTGTCTCTCTACTACGAATGCCACCATTTTGGGACGCCGTGAGTGGATTTTATTTGCGTCCGTCCACGACCTACCTGTGAGTTCCAACGAGCTAGTCGTATAGCAATCCTTTACAGGTAATTTTTTTTCACTGTTTTATCTCGCTATATATATTTTTATTGTCTAAGGTTAAATGTCCTTTGGTCATGAGTTACATGCAGAACCTTGAATATTTTGATGTTCTACAGGGTTCGACCGTAGGGGTACTTCAACCGTAGGGGTACGCTTCGACCGTCGGGGTACTACAACCGACAGAGTTTCGTTTACTAGCCCTTAAAGCTCAGTCATTAGGCCACGCCAGTCTGGTCTCTGGATCGTGACTCGTTCAAGACACCGTTAGAGTCCTTCTTCGTCGGAGGAAGTATATGTTTTTTTTTCTCTTTCCACCTGGAAAACAGCCGAGAAGCCACCAACTGAATGTGGGCTACCTTATTTTTATTATTAGTATTTGTTTCTACCCTTTTCTCTCCTTTCTATCTTTAAATATTAACGCCTAACCGTATTATTGAACACTCTGGTTAATAAACCCGAGATTTAACTTAAATTTATCTACTTGACAAAAATACGCCAAACCGTAATTTTCTTTGCTCAAGAATTAAGCTTTAATTAAATTATTTTTTTCTTTTGCTAATTAAGATAATTTTCTTCTATTAATAAGTCAAAACTTAAAATTTAACTTATTTTATTATCGTAAATCAAGAGCTAAAATTCAGCTTGCTTTACTCTCGATAGTCGATACTTTTAACCTTTTTAACTGGCCGACACAGGCGTGTAGTTAATTAAAATAATCGGGTATAATTTTACGAAATTTGCAACGAGTAACGCGGAATATTTTTCCGAATATCGATTTGTTCAGGTACCTTTATTAGGGAACTATCGCTTCCTTTCGGTAGTTTTGGCGTTGTGTTGTCTAGTTCCTGGTCTAGTTTTCTAGTCTCTAAGAAGAGTGCCTTTATGGTCAGATTGAGTCTGGTTAATAATTGATTAACGAATACAGCGCCCAATCTTCTGATTTACTGCCCAAGGTATCATTTATTTATTATTGACGTACCTAATTTTAATTATAAACATAATTAGTTTGTAGAGCGGCACTGTGACGTCAGACCATGGTTTGCGCCCCTAAATAATAATCGAATAAGTTATTTTATTTATGTTACTTGAACTGTGATTTTCAAAAGTAAGAAAGTAAATTTATATTTTTGATTAATTCGGTTTGTTTCTAACACCAGTTATATCGCGTAATATTTCTCTTTGAATTTCGTTAGCCACCACGAGGTGATCACGTTCGAGTGTACAAAGGAACCTAATTATTATTGAAAGTTTTTGTTCTATCTATGATACATAACGATATCGGCTTTTAATTGAGCGAGATAATTCAATTAATAATTGTTGTTTTTTCCGTTTTCTTCTATTTACCATTATGCCTCAAGTAACTGAGTAAAATTTCTGACTACTAGAACAGTAGAACGTTCTAGTCGTAATATTTAGTATAGCAGTATAGAATATCGGAGAAATCATCACCTTATTGTTCCATTTTCCGCATTAAGTAATAAACCAACTTTCCATTTACTGAATTTGCCTGTGTTATTTAATTATTCCTGGATTACCTTGACTACGAAGAAATCAAGACGATTAAGGAAGGTGGGTACTTTGACTTAATTCATTTGCGCTCTATGTTTGAAATGTTTCGGTTACATTGACTTGCTATAGATACTACAGTTTAATATTGACTTTGTTGTTAATCATTAGTTTTTTTTTTTCGTCTCACTTTTTGATTTTTAATACTGGCCTACTTACATGCTTTTCCTAATTAAATTAATTCTCGGTTGTTATTTTATTTTTAATTTTTTCGGATTGATTAAATTCAAATCAACTTAATCAAAATAATTTTGAATTTATTGATGTAATTTTCTCTTGGTATTTGCGAAGCTTAGGCTGAAACGAGTGCCATATTTCAGTCCGTGGCGCCTTATAAATCTAACCCACCCTTACTCTCCGGCATTAGACATAGGGCCTATTTACACGCTTTGAAGATGACTCCTTCTAGCCTACGCATATGTACTTGCAAATTTACCCAATTTAAAATTTTTCTCATTTGATATTATTCACCCTCGGTCTCTTCTAAGTCGAGGTGAAGGTTTGCGCCAATTAGAAGAAGGAAAAAGCGTGGCAGGGAAAAACCTGCAAAACCAAAAATATATTTTTTAATATTTTTCCAGAGTTTGTGGAGGGTTCGTATTCATGCTCAAGATTACCCTTTCCAAAACCAACTTTCGACAAACATTTTTTTGACAATATCGAAGCTTGGCCTCGGAACTAGTAATCTCCGTTTGGGCATCAATTCTCCAAAAGTTCTAGAACAATATTTAAAAAAATTAGTTTAGCGTTTTCCTATATTTAGCACCTCGTTCCCTACGTTGTTTATTAAAATTTGTGTCCACGTTGGTCTTGGTACTTGTAAACTTGAGTAAAAACATGAATCTTACGGTTGTTTTTTCCCATTTATCTGGTAAATTTCCAAGTTGTTCGAATTGTTGTTTAGGAAAATATTCGTACTTTGTTTCTTCTTCTTTTTTTTTAATTGCATCCTTACTGCCAAGCTAACAATTATATCACTATTATCTACTGGTTGCCAAGTAAAAACTCGGATGGGATCAATTTAGTTTTTCTTAATTTTTATTACAATTTGTAATTCTCCTGAAATTGAAAGATGCTATTAACAAAATCAAAATTGGTCTCCTAGCTTCTTTAAAACATTACTTACCTAATTTAAAACAAAAAATATTTCGTGTTTAAGATTTTATGTATAATCCATCAATTATTCTTTTAAAAATTTATTATCTTGCAGAATTGAAATGCCAATAATTTCAAAATAATTGATTTCAGTTTTAGGGCATATCGCATAAAAATAAATAGAATTTTACAAATAAGTTCAAATTGCAAAAAAATTGGAAGTTGCCATTTCAGCCCAACTAACCTGTATAATAAAAAATATGTCACAAATGCAGCTAATTTCTTGAAATAGATTTTGAATAATATTAAATTTGTTACCTACTTGACCATCCCAAGGTATACACGATTTCGCACCTCACCTCCCAACTCCTATTACACCTTAACTATTTATTCTTAAAATATGGTTCAAATGGAAAAATATACCGTTTGTAAGGGGCCTTGTTTAAAAAGCATTTTGAAAATATATAGGGTTCCCCAAAATTAGTTTTGCTTAGTTTGCTATATCACTATTTTTTATCCTAATTTTTAATTCTTAAAATTCTTAAGTTCTTTAGATTTGCATGTCGTAAATTTTTGCAATATGTTTATACTATATTTTTTGAACATGGCTATGCAGAAACTAAACATATTTCAGCTATTATTATATTCCTAATGTATCTGATACCCAAAAAGTTCAAGTAAAAGATTGCCTATGTATTCTAATATAGCGGAAATATTCAAGCCGTCAATTATGTGTTCGAAAACTCACAGCTACATCTGAGATTTTACGCCTGCATCAACGCTTGGAAGCTCTGCCAAAAAATCTGACCACCGTTTCGATTCCATTTCGTTGCCAAGAGTCAAAGGTATTTTTATTCACAACTATTCATTATGTATTACGTTTTATTTTAAAAAACACGGACAACTGTCAAATTTTAACCTTGTTTGTTCGAGCGCGATAAACAAAAGTTTAGTGCTGTTTCGCGGTTCCGAGATTTAATTAAATTATTTGATCTAAGTGAAGGAAGGCTTGTTTGTGGTGTTTGTATACGTTGAGTTGCCTGATAACTCAATATGATTATGTTGCAGGGCAAATTTTAGTTACAAGTGTATTAAGGAACGGATACTACCGAAGGTATGCACCAATTGTAATTTTGGGGACTGATGTTGTTTATAAATAAACAAATACTGAATATGCTCAGAGGAGTAGAAAAATGCAAGGTTTAGTTTTTTAAATATTTACAAATTGTGTTTAGCCCGTGCATATTTCTAATATGTTGTGTAGCACATTTGTGTAAAATTTGTATAGTTGTTCAGTCCACTGATGTTGCCAAGTTGCTTTCATTAAATTTTGATTCACCGAAAGAGATATAGCGTGTAGAGGTTGGTCCTTATAAGATATGTTATCCCATAAAGTACAACAGTTAAGTTTAAATTAAAAACATTTGAATTTTAATTTTATTATTATTATTATTATTATTATTATATTATACGCTTTAGTTTAGCCAAGGTTGATAGCCACTTTGCATATTTAGTTGTGAGCTTAATTTTAGCTATTTTTATAGTGAAGCTGCTTTAGCTCAGTTAAGACAGAATCATCATTTAATGGTGAGAATAGACCCAAACTAAATTAGCGCAATGAAAAATATATCCCTACACATTTGAGATGAAACTTCTTTACGCTCCATAGGGTAAAATCGTCAGAATAAACTGAAACGAAATTACCTATCATCACGAAATTTAAATAAATACATAATCGAACAATTCAAGTGAAACCACTTTACGCACAGTAAAGTAAAATCTTCAAGGGCAGAATATATCGAAATTGAAATCCGTACACATTTAAAAAAGTTGAGATGAAACCTCTTTATGCTCGGTAAAGTAATAGTTATTTTTGTTACAAGTACCTAAAATGGAGTTTTTCAGGACGAATTGTCAACGACGGAGGTTGCTTTTCTGAGCTCGCAATCTCATTTCTGC
>MU184185.1:54353-71878 GCA_016904865.1 Pissodes strobi
TTGCACTTTCCTATCTTGGTTTTTCATAAGCTATCGTTTGACACTAACTGTAGGTTTAACCAGAGGTTAAATTTAACCGGAATTTCTTAACCTCTGGTTAAATATAAAATTAGTGTCAAACGATAGCTTATGAAAAACCAAGATAGGAAAGTGCAAACCATTTTGCTCTATCTTTTGCCGTTTAGATTTCACAGACTGTCAAACTTGGTAAATGGTCGATTTTCAACTGTCAATATTTTAAAAACAGTTGGAGATAGGTATAGGACATTATTCATGAAATATGTCTAGAAATCCAAATATGCAATAATATACAGGGGGTTCCATTTAATAAAAAATCCCTTTTCTGTCACTCTAATTTGGAACACCCTGTATATCTACATTTTATGTCAGAATATGCGCGATCGAAAAACAAAATCGACGGATTCGAGCGATTTAAAAAAAAAATTGTGGTATACGAGATAATGAATTTGTTCCATATTTTAGCCCATCACTGTATTTTTGATGACTCGACGGCTCTCGAGCGATGCCTCTTCCTTTCCTTAAAGGTCTACACAAATGATAATGAGATTGTCACTGCTATCGGCGCGTACGCAAAAAGAAAGAGACATTTTCATGTGGGATCACCTCTGTTCTATTCGATAGTGGAGTTAACGGGCAATGTGCAGGTGGCGAGATTCTTGTTCTTGTTTCATGAAGCTTTGATTTTAATATTTGAAAATAATTGAATTATTAGTTATTAGGGGGGTAACGGGAAACAGATTATTCCTAAACTAAGAAAATTTTAGCATTGAATCTTAAAATATATTATTTTACTGATGAATGAATTAATTGTATTTTTTTAAATTACATTTTCTTGAGGAAGTGGCACTTCCCCTACTGCCGCTGAATAGCCGCCACTGGGTAGCATGCTTCTCAAAAAAACTTAAAGCAAAAGCGCCCCACATTTTTTATTGTATTAAATTATTTTAAGCAAATTTCATTATTTTATAATTTTTAGCGCGTTAAAAGTGTGTTTTTTTAGTGTTTGAACTATATATTTTTTAAATTATTATAAATTTATTATTTAATTTAATTAATTATTAAGTTTTAGCTTAAATAATTAAGTTTTCGCTTTTTTAGGGCGGGCATATCTTTTTTTTTGTTACTATTAATTTATATTTGACATTGCTTTATTTAAGATACCGTCTGTTTCAGAATGTCTGACAGAAAAAAAAAACTATTTGGTCACCAGTACAAAAGACGAAGGCTGGAAAAGGAAGCTGAAAGGCAGAAACAAGCTGGCGCTTTAAAGAATTATTTACAGAAAACGTCTGGTAGTACCGAACCAAATGACAACTCAGAGTGTTCAACATCAAATCCGGGAATACAAGAAAACATGGAATCACCAGAGATTGATAATGGCCAAAAAATAAATGAAATTTCTAAACCAACTGGAACTGGCACCACTCCGAAACCAAATGCAAGCACTATACAGATTGACACTAAGCTGGCATCTACGGAAAGCGCTCTACAATCTTTAAGTACAGATCCAGCATTGAGGCCAAGAATTTTAGGAGATGCCGAAAGAAGTTTTTTGGTAAGGCAAGGTCCATCTAAACTATTGTATAATTACGAATTTCCTTCCGATACAAGTGGTCGAAAATTTAGCCCAAATTATTATAAACGAATTTTAAGCAATGGAGAGCAAATTTTAAGAGGCTGGCTAGTGTATTCTATTTCAAAAAACTGCGTTTAATGCTTTTGCTGCAAAATTTTCGGCTGTGTAACCAGTTCCCTTTCAAAAGATGGTTTTAAAAGTTGGAAACATATCGTAGAGACTTTAAAAGACCACGAAATTTCTAAAAATCATATTCAGGCGCAAAAATCATGGCTAGAACTTAGTCAAAGGTTAAAATGTTGTAAAACTATAGATGCGACTGCTCAAAGAATTATTAACGCTCAAACAAACCACTGGTACGAAGTGCTTCTAAGAATAGTAGCAATTACTAAAATGCTTGGTAAAAGTTGTCTGCCTTTTCAAGGTACAAGCGACAAGCTGTTTGAGCATAATAACGGTAAATTTTTAAAAATAGTTGAGCTGCTATCTGAATTTGATCCCATTATGGAAGAACACGTGCGTAGAGTGCTCAAAAAATATATATATCTTGGGAAAAATATACAAAATAAGATAATAGACCTGTTGCATCAAAGTGTTAGATCCCACATTATTAATGAAATAAAAAAAGCTATTATTCCATAATTTTAGATTGCACTCCTGACGTTAGTAAGGTGAAGCAAATGACTCTTGTAATCAGATATGTTTCAATCAACAAATCTGATTCGAATGAGGTTGATATAAAAATTAATGAAAGCTTTTTGAGCTTCCTTCCTGTTGAAAGGTCCACAGGGAAACAAATGTCTGAAATTATAATTGGAGAGATTAATGATTTGGGTTTAAATTTGCAGGATATTAGAGGGCAGGGATATGACAATGAGTCCAATATGAGGGGCGATAAAGCAGGAGTGCAATCTAGAATTAAAAATTTAAACTCATTCTAGCATTCTACGTTCCATGTAGTAGCCACTCTCTCAATCTAGTTGTTAATGATATGGCAAAAGCATCCTTGGAAGCCGCTAATTTCTTTAATATGGTTAAAAAAATATATTAATTTTTTTCGGCATCTACTTTTCGATGGGCAATACTTTTAAAACATGTGCAAGGATTGATTAACTTTAAACTCATTGAGTGACACTAGATGGGAGAGTTGGATAGAGGCCTTAAAGCCTTTAAGATTTCATATTGGAGATGTATATGACGCTTTGCTAAACATTTATGAAAACCAAGAAATTGACAATTGAATAAGAGACGAAGCCCCGGGTTTATTAAATTATATAAAACAGTTTAAGTCGTTGTGTTCAATAGTTGTTTAGTATAAATAAAATATTAAACTGTATTAATCCAATAAGCAGCTGATGCAAACGAAAGATTACGATCTAGCATCTACACTTAATCTCTTACAAAACTGCAAACAGTTCTTTAAGGATCTTCGATCGGATAAGTCCTTCAACGAAACTATTGTTGATGCAAGAGAACTGGCTGATGAAATTGGCCGTTGAGGTTAATTTTGAATCAACAATACCACGACATCGGGTAAGAAGCAGAAAACCCCATTTCTCATACGAAACACGAGATGAACCGATCGAAGATCCCAAAGAAAAATATAAGATCGATTTTTTTTATTTTACAATTGATCAAGCACTAAATGCTCTAGATGCTAGATTTAAACAACTTAGTCACCATAGTAACTATTTTCAATTCTTATAAGTATAATATATACGAATTAAAAAGACGCTATTAAAACACTGCAAGGATTTAGAAAGTATTTTAACTGATGGTGATTCTGTTGACATAAATGGGGTAGAATTAGCAGAGGAAATTTCTGCGGTTTTGGACAAAAAAGAAAGCCCGAGCAAAGTACTAAAATTAATAACTATGTTAAATTTTGCACCAAACCTTAGTGTTGCCTTAAGAATATTGCTGACTATACCAATAACGGTTGCAAGTGGGGAAGGGAGTTTTTCAAAATTAAAATTAATCAAGAACTTTATACGTTCCACTACCACGCAAAATCGTCTTAATGGTTTAGCCATTTTGGCGATTGAACATGAAATTCCTGATCAAATAAACTTAAAAGAGGTAATAAAAAAGTTTTCAGAAATAAAAGTGAGAAAGAAATGTTTCCTGTGACTTTAGAGAAGCTGATGTTATTTTTGTTTAGTTTTTATAGGATGTAAGTTTTGTTTGTGCGGTTGTGCAATAACACATTTTTGTAATAATATTAGAAATGCACCTGGTTAACAATTAGTTTGCTTTTCCTTATTTTGGTATTTGTACTACGCTTGGACCCATAGTGTTACCTTCAAACGTATTAAAAATTATTGGTTATAGAAATAAGAGTTCTATTAATATTACCGTTTTTAATGTTTACTGTTTTGTCCTACTTGAATTTTAATTATGTTATATGTTTCTTTTTGAATATACGTTTTTAATATAATTTAAAACCATTTGATTTTTATTTTAAACAAATGATATACATTTTAAATGTATATTATGGGGCGGCAATTTGCCTTTTTGTTCGGGGCGACATAAACGCTGAAGCGGGCCCTGATACTAATTTTAAACTTACTTCCTTAAAAACTTTTGGAGTCCTCTAGTATACTGAGGATTATACGGTATCGAAACATATTTTGTATTTTCATCCTGATTAACGAAAGAAGTGGAATCACGAATGGTCTTTCTAAACAAATGCCTATTAATAATTAGTCTATTTATTAAGTTAGTATTGAAAGCATTAACTTTCGCTATATTCCTAATTGTTTCCTTTTCCATATTAAATCTATCTCTGCTAAGAGGAAAGTTAACCATACGGTGTACTAAAAAATTAAAGCTGGCCATTTTATGTTTGTCGCAGTGGAAGGAATCATTAGGAATATATCGGTTAGTAGCAGTATTTTTTTCTGTAAATATCAAATACTAATATGCTATTATCGTTCCTAAGCCCTAAAGTATCCAAGAAAGGTAGTTGGCCATTGTTCTCTACTTCATAAGTGAATTTGATGTTGGGAAAACGGTTGTTTAGTTTTGTTACAAAATCTTCAATATTAGCGGTTTTTGTGTCGAATATCGCGAAAATGTCATCCACATACCTGTACCATACCCTTGGAAAATATTCGAACTCTTGGTTTATCTCATTTTCAAATTTACTCATGAAAAGATTAGCTAAGAACGGCGATAAACAGTTGCTCATTGCCGTGCCTTCAAGTTGTTGGTAATAGTCATTTTTATATTGAAAATAATTTTGATCCATGCAAAGTTTGGTTAAAGTTAAATATTCTTGTTTGATTTCGTTATCAAAACTATTCTTCTTAAGTAATTCTCCAAGGTATTGCAAGGTCTGTGGGATTGGTACACTAGGGAACAATGAGCTAACATCAAACGAGATTAAAATTTCACTTTCATTAAGAATCGTATCTTTAATTTTGTTTATGAAATCTAAGGAATTTAGTACTCCTGAATTCTGTTGTTTTATAAGTAAATTTTCAAACTGGTTTGCTAGCCACTTGGATATATTATAAGTTGGTGATCCTATTACCGAGACTATGGGACGCATTGCCTTCCCAGGTTTATGAATCTTGGGAAGACAATATAGTTTCGGCATAGTAGGATTACTTACAGATAATTTGTATCTAATTTGATCAGAAATAAGGTTGCTACATTTCTTCAAAGTGTTTTTAACTTGTGTTACCATCTTAAATAATGGATTCCTTGAGATTCTGTTATAGGGCCCGGATTCTATTAAATTATCAAGTTTTAATCATCTCCTGATGATGCTAACATGGTTAGCGAAACGCGCGTCGAGTGCGAATATTCTGGTTCGGTATTGTGGATAAAACTCTGTTTTAGTGCATGTTGCCGAAGGTTCCAAACCCCAACGTAGTTGAGATGGCTTCACGGTCAGCGGAACTTAACCTTTATCGTAAGTTTTCTACTAAGATTAGGCTAGTGAGTGCAGATATTTGGTTTCTAAAGTCTTGTAAAAAATTTAATGTTTTCCCTAATTTTATTAAAATTGTTTTGCCTAAATCGTCTCCTGTTACAGAAAAAGTACATTCTTTTGCCAGACAAAAGTGGCTGGATTTAGAAATCAAAAATTTGTACAGTAAACGAAGTATGTTTGAATTAGAAGCATACAGACTTTATAAAAATCTAACATTTAGATTAACAAATATTGAACATGAAGAATGGTACGAGTTGCAGAGAAAAATGTTTTTAACAATTGATAAAAAATACATCAAGAAAATGTCATCCATCAATAAAACACTTAAAAAACTCAGGAAAATGAAACCTAAGTCTGATGGTTTTCAGGAAGTCGTAAACATTGTGGAAAACCTATTTTCTCAATCTTTTGATAAATCTGAATGTTTCAGAGTCAATCTTGGTCGATTTTCTGAACAAAAAGAGATGTGCTCTTGGGCACTGAAATTTTACCATAGGGCTAGTTCTAAAGTCATTTTGTAAATAAAACAAAAAGCTTTAGCATTATATGAATATTTTAATAAGTTACTTTACTTGAAAATAACTAAAAGCTCATAAATACACAAAATATAAACACTGAATAATTGAATGTAGTCAGTGCTACGATGTGAAAAATATCAGTCGAGGCAAATTTCGACCTTGAAAAATATGACATAAATAATACTCTTAAAAACTAAAGCATTGCGTAAACAGTTGTAATACTATGCTAAAATATGGTTATAAACATAACCTTGAAGCTATGTACAGTTAAATGTCTGTTATGAGTTCCTGCGGAACAGCTACTTATCAACTATGTTAGCTGATTTAGCCTTGATATATTGATATAAAATACAACAATAAACAAGCGATAATAACAGGATTAATATTACCTTAGAGTCCACCTATAAGCTAATATGTACACTATGAACACCATTGACGAGAAACGTTCAAAGTTCAGGAGGTTATCTTCTAACACTGGGGGAAAGTCACTTTGACAAACACTTGCTAGGCCTATTATTGCTAGCTTCTATGTACAATGTAGTTCACTTTCTTGCAAATATGAATGACTGGATTGCAGTGGTTTTGACTGGTATGCAGTTAGTGCATATTGGCATGACATGAATGCCTTGTGAATGCGGCTTATTGATGCACGCATGAATGATTAGTAAGTATGCTATGCAGGTAGCATAGGTAAGCAGAAATCCGCGTATGGGATGTAGCATTGTGATAGCTTGAGTATATTAGCAGACTAGTGCCGGTTAATCCTTATATGAGAATAAGGCATGAGCAGTATGTATGCAGGCTAGTGCAGAGTAATCCTTATATTAGAATAAGGCAAGAGTGTAGCAACCAGTGTTACACTCGTGATATAGAATGTTGAAAATGCAATGGAAAATACCATTAGGGACTGTGCAGCGAATGGCACAGCCTTTGAGAGTTAGAGATCAGTGGGTCTCCAAAATGGCAGTAGATGCCGAAATATACCTTTTTGTAGGCTTTGTGCTAGAGATCAGTGGGTCTCCATAATGGCAGTAGATGCCGAAATATACCTTTTTGTAGGCTTAGTATTAGAGATCAGTCGGTCTCCATAATGGCAGTAGATGCCGAAATATACCTTTTCGTAGGTTTAGTACTAGAGATCAGTCGGTCTCCATAATGGCAGTAGATCCCGAAATATACCTTTTCGTGGGTTTAGTACTAGAGATCAGTCGGTCTCCATAATGGCAGTAGATGCCGAAATATACCTTTTCGTAGGTTTAGTACTAGAGATCAGTTGGTCTCCATAATGGCAATGAGATGCCGAGAAATACCTTTTTGTAGGCTTTGTGAGAATGTGATTGTAAACATATTCGTTTACTTACTTGAGATTTAGAGACTAGGCTCTATTGAGTGCGGTGTGGTTCGAGACAGGGCTCGATTGTACAACTCCCATGGATAAGACCAATTGGGACGCCATTGCTCGGCGGGAGAATAATGGCATTAAGTTTGCCAATAAATACCTTATTGTAGGCTTGATGTGACGATGATTATGCCAGGATATCACTATATCACTTGAGTAATGAACTAGATAGATTATAAGGTCTCAAAACGTGAAAAACTTGCCGGCATGGCGCCTCGCGCCAGCCGGCTAGAAACGGGGGTGCGCTTTTTACGACTTACATGGTCGAGGTTCAATAGACTACTTTTGACTCAACACTGAATTCTAAAACGTGAGAACTAGAGCAACTTGAAGAAGTTGTTGCCGCCCCTTCTGGTGGGAGAAGATGCACCGCTTAGGGCATGGAAAGGGCAATAATGTAAACACAGAGATATTGTGTAAAAACTTAACATGACCCGTTGTCTAAATTAATATTATGAATTTTAATAGAAATCCGGTTGAAATCTGCTGATTAGTTTGCATGAAATTCGAATATCAAAGATGTGAATTTTAGGGAATTTTAGTTAGGGTGAACTGGCCATCCTGTAGGATGCGCTGTGATTGGTCGACTCGGTCGCCGGGGTAGAGCGGGAAACGCTATGATTGGTCAGATGAGTTTAGGATGCGCGGCAGGCTCCATATGAGTAAAGATGGTTACAACAGATGGCGCTAGTAATGCAGCCCGGATAAAGCGCGAAGCGCTATGATTGGTCGGAGGCCTTTTGAGGACGCTTAACTTTTAGCTTTCTAGCCTGCCGACGCAGTGGATAAACGTGGTAAGCAAGAGATGGCGTTAGTAGTATCCCAAGGTTTTAATTTTTTGGAATGCGAGGACAGTGGCGTGGAAAGTTAGATTGTACAAAAATTAAATCGTTAGATTTGAAGACGTGTTCAAAAATGGTTTTTGAACACTGAATTGGATCTTTTAAACAAGGGTCTGAATTTTGCATTGCCTCCACCAAAGGATAACTTACTTGATATTGTAGGTAATATAGAAAGCTCTATTCAACATCTTCCTGGCTCTACTAAAGGATTTGTTAGAGAAGCATGCAGAAATGAGATCTCAAAAAATGTAATTAATAATAGTGTTAACTCTAGACCTGAAAAAGGGAAAAGTATAATCAAGAGATTAAAGGAGAAAGATGTTTTCTATCTAAAAGCTGACAAAGGTAATAAGCTTGTTATATTAGACAAAAGTGAATATTTTCAAGGGGTTGATAATTTAATCGAATACGGACCCTATAACAAAATCTCAAGGAATCCAATATCTAAAATGGTAACACAAGTTAAAAAAACTTTGAAGAAATGTAGCAACCTTATTTCTGATCAAATTAAATACAAATTATCTGTGAGTAATCCTACCACCGTCTATAGATATTCTAATAAGTCCGCTCACTCCAGCATGTCGTGGAAAATACTGCCGTTGACCTTGAATACACTCGGCCGCTGTACAGTAAACGAATGGGTGCAGCTACGGTGTACGATCAATATCAACTGCCGCTCGATTATTTTTATACGGGGAGCGTTCTATTAGGAATAAATGATATGAATATGATTACCTATTAATGTTTGGATTATTTATTTGTTATGAACAACTATTGACATTCTCTGTCTCATTTATAGCTCATTAATGATACTACTTTGTAATAGTTACTTAGTATTATAATAAATAAGAAAATAATAAACGAAATATTATCTACAATATGGATAAAAATACCAGTAGGTACAACTTGTATTGTTTAATTACAAATACAAGTTGCAAAATATAACAGCAAAATAGCGACAATGGAATAATTTTAACCTGATATTTTCGGCTGTCGATAGGTATCGATATTTTATTGCATTTTGTTATTATGACAAAGCGTTGTCACAGTGGATGTCGTCTTTAAAAAAAAAATTAAAACACCAACTAACTTGTGCCACACTCATAACTTAACCCAAGCATTAAAAGTGTTTTCCATCGAGGGTTTTTTTATTCTTAATTAGTGGCTAAAACAGCGATCAAACTCACTTATACTCATATATAACTCAACTTATACACATAATTTAGGCGAAGGTAAATATTAGAAATCCACAAATTTTAGGCTATTTTGATACTTTTTGGATTCATGAAAGTGATTTTTCAAAGCCATGCATGTAACGACACGTTTTGGAATTTTCGTCTCGCAAGAGAGATAAAGCATATGACTCTCTCCCTCTTTCTCTTTTATGGAATCGGTAAAGAATTAATCAATTTTTATGAGACGAAGTGGAACTAAACGAAAGTTGATTGGACGACTAACCCAGATCTATTAAAATTGATTATGACGCATCGGAACTGCTTCAAATAACTAAAACGAGTTGAGACTAAGTGAAACTAACCGAAAGCTGATTCGGCGACTCACCCAATCTTAGATTATAACATATCGGAACCGGTTCAAATGATTAAAATAAGTGAGATTAAGTGAAACTAACCGAAAGTTGATTCGACGACTAACCCAAACTAACCAAATCTATTAAAATTGATTATAACGTATCGGAATTGACTCAAATGACTAAAATAAGTTGAGACTAAGCGAAACTAATCGAAAGTTCATTAGACGACTAACCAAAACTAACCATCTAACCAAATGTATTAACATTGATTACATCGTATCGGAACCGGTTTAAATGCTTAAAATAAGTTGAGATTAAGTGAAACTAACTGGAAGTTGATTCGATGACTAACCCAAAATAACCAAATCTATTAATATTGATTATAACGATCGGAACCGACTCAAATGACTAGAATAAGTTGAGACAAAGTGAAACTAACTGAAAGTTGATTCGGCGACTAACCCAAACTAACCAGATCTAATAAAATTGGTTAGAGCATATCGAAACCTAATCAAGTGACTAAAATAAGTTGAGACAAAGTAACCGAATGCTGATTAGACGACTAACTAAATGTATTAAAATTGATTATAACGTATCAAAAGTTCAAATGTCTATAATAAGACGAGACTAAGTGAAACTAACTGAAAGTGGATTCGGCGACTAACCCCAAGTAACCAAATCTATTAAAATTGGTTATAGCGTATTGGCACCGGATTAAATGACTAAAATAAGTTGAGACTAACCCAAACTAACCAAATCTATTAAAATTGATTATAACGTATCGGAACCGACTCAAATGACTAAAATAAGTTGAGACTAAGTGAAATTAACCGAAAGTTGATTAGACAACTAACCAAATCTATTCAAGTTGATTATAACGTATCGGAACCGACTCATATTACTAAAATAAGTTGGGACTAAAATTTGATTAGACAACTAACCAAAACTAACCAAATCCATTAAAATTGATTATAATGTACCGGAACCGGCTCAAAAAAGTAAAATAAGTTGAGACTCGCTAACGAAGTAGTCACTTCTATCACGTATACTATGCTACTCGTGACTTTTTTTAATAAAAATCATTAAAAACTTGTGTACAAATCTGCTGTAATCGCTACTACTTTTCTCTGCCGACTTTCAATGTGTGGTTTTGTTTTTATTGAAATAACGCAGGCGGCGCATAAGAGGCTTGTAGACAAGGCTGTGTTGCCAGATTTATTCTTTAATTCTATATGGTTTTAAATTAAAATGGTACATTTCTCAGTTTGACAATTTTATGTTAGTCAATAGTTGTGTTGTGCTGAATTTAAAATATATATCTATATAATATCTATTATTCCTGAAATTATTATTTTATATAACTTATTAAAGCGAGGCAAAACGATAGTGATATTAAGCTGATAAGAATTGATATTATTCATTGCTCTATATAAAAGGTCGAAAAGCGGATTTGAGAAGCATGATTATTTCTCTTGCTGACTATAGGTATTTTATTTACTTATATTCCTTGCGTTTCTATACAAGCGTCTAGCGTCTGCGGTATAACTATTTGCAATCATGCGCAGCTGCGTTTCGGGATCAGCTTTTGTGCTTCTGATACTACGGCCCGGGTTCGATTCCCATCGGTGAAATGTTTTATTTTTATTTTCTTGGTTATATTTGTTAGTTGAGGTTAATTTCAGTTTAGTGTTAGGCAGGGTTGGTCAAGCGTGTAGCGCCCCCTTCTCAATGTGCTTGTTTGATTCATTAAAGTTAGTATCGATAATGTTTGCTTAATATGGGATACTGACGCGCGCGTAGCGAGTAGCACAGGACACGTGATTAAAGTAAATACTTCTCAAGTTTCAACTCATTTTATTTATATGAGCCGGTTTCGATACGTTTTTAAAATCAATTTTTATACATTTGTTAGTTTTGGTTAATCGTCTAATCAACTTTCTGTTAGTTTCACTTAGTCAACTTATTTTAGTATTTTGATCAGGTTCCGATATGCTATAACCAATTTTAATAGATTTGGGTAGTATGGGTTAGTCGCCGAATCAACTTTCAGTTAGTTTCACTTTGTCTCGACTTATTTTAGTGAATTCAACCGGTTCCGCTAGGTTTTAATCAAATTTAATAGATTTGGTTAGTTTGGGTTAGTCATCGAATCAACTTCTGGTTAGTTTCACTTAGTCTCAACTTACTTGAGTCATTTGAACCGGTCCCGATACGTTATAACCAATTTTAATACATTTGGTTAGATTTGGTTAGTCGTTTAATCAACTTTCAGATAGTTTCACTTTGTCATAACTTATTTTAGTCATTTGAACAGGTTCCGGTAGGTTACAATCAATTTTAATAGATTTGGTTAGATTTGGTTAGTCGTCGAATCAACTTTCGGTTAGGTTCACTTTGTCTCGACTTAATTTTGTCATTTGATCAGGATCCGATATGCTATAACCAATTTTAATGGATTTGGTTAGTTTGGGTTAGTCGCCGAATCAACTTTCAGTTAGTTTCACTTTGTTTCAACTCATTTTAGTCATATCAACCGGTTCCGATAGGTTATAATCAATTTTAATAGATTTGGTTAGATTGGGTTAGTCGTCTAATCAACTTTCGGTTAATTTCACTTAGTCTCAACTTATTTTAGACATTTGAACCGGTTCTGATACGTTTTAGTCAATTTTAATTGATTTGGTTAGTTTGGGTTAGTCGCCGAATCAACTTTCAGTCAGTTTCACTTTGTCTTGACTTATTTTAGTGAATTCAACCGGTTCCGCTTGGTTATAATCAAATTTAATAGATTTGGTTAGTTTGGGTTAGTCATCGAATCAACTTCCGGTTAGTTTGACTTAGTCTTAACTCACTTGAGACATTTGAACCGGTTCCGATATGTTATAATCAATTTTAATACATTTGGTTAGTTTTGGTTAGTCGTCTAATCAACTTTCAGATAGTCTCACTTTGTCTCAACTTACTTTAATCATATCAACCGGTTCTGATAGGTTATAATCAATTTTAATAGATTTAGTTAGATTGGGTTAGTCGTCGAATCAACTTTCGGTTAATTTCACTTAGTCTCAATTTATTTTAGACATTTTAACCGGTTCCGATACGTTATAATCAGTTTTAATAGATTTGATTAATTTGGGTTAGCCCCCGAATCAACTTTCAATTAGTTTCACTTCGTCTCGACTTATTTTAGTGAATTCAACCGGTTCCGCTAGGTTATAATCAATTTTAATAGATTCGGTTAGTTTGGGTTAGTCGTCGAATCAACTTTCGGTTAGTTTCACTTAGTCTCAACTTATTTGAGACATTGAACCGGTTCCGATACGTTATAACCAATTTTAATACATTTGGTTTGTTTTGGGTAGTCGTCTAATTAACTTTCGGTTAGTTTCACATGGTCTTAACTTATTTTAGTCATTTGATCCGGTTCCGATACGCTATAACAAATTTTAATATATTTGGTTAGTTTGGGTTAGTCATCCAATCAACTTTCTGATTTGAACCGGTTCCGATACGTTATAATCAATTTTAATAGATTTTGTTGGTTTGGGTTAGTCATCCAATCAACTTTCGGTTAGCTTCATTCACTTCGTCTCACAAAAATTGAATAATTCTTTACCAATTCCATAAGAGAGGAAGAAGGAGAGATAACGTGTACTTACATAACAGTCATCAACAGTACAATAAGAAAAACTACCCTTAGCCATCTTAACCATATATATTTTTTTATTACGCATGCATCATAATCAACGATTATCGCACGCTGCAGCGTGCTTAAAATGATGTTTATGATGCGCCTACTTTTTTAAAGGTTGCTATAGAAATATTTGATCATGTCAAATGTGACAGATTAATATATTCGTCAATATATCCCTTAAGTTTAATATTTAAAACATTTTTGAGATTATGATGCATTCGTAATAAAAAATAGCGTATGATATACGTGTATAAAAGGCCTTTAAAGCCCTTGCGACTTACAAAACACTCCGCTACGCGTCGTGTTTTGAAATATGTCGCGCGTGCTTTAAAGGCCCTCTTATACACTTATATCATAATATACTATTTAAATAGCGTATAGCGTAAATCGTGCGAAAACTATTCCGTAAAAATAAATTCACACCGTCCGATCGCGGAAGTACTTGCGAAAACTGAGTCATCACTAAGCCGTGACATTGACACACGACAATGTCAATGCCGATGGGTGAGGGGTTGGTGCAGGCAGGAGGGAAATTTTCCGCGGCACGCTCGAGTGAGCGGACTTATTAGAATATCTATAGACGGTGATCCTACTATGCCGTAACTATATTGTCTTCCCAAGATTCATAAACCTAGGAAGGCAATACGTCCCATAGTCTCGGCAAT
Organism: Pissodes strobi; assembly: GCA_016904865.1. NCBI lineage: Eukaryota > Metazoa > Arthropoda > Insecta > Coleoptera > Curculionidae > Pissodes > Pissodes strobi. Next base: position 68,540 of record MU184185.1, read on the forward strand.
AGGATCGCCAACTTATAATATATCCAAGTGGCTAGCAAACCAGTTTGAAAATTTACCTATAAAACAACAGAATTCAGGAGTACTAAATTCCTTAGATTTCATAAACAAAATTAAAGATACGATTCTTAATGAAGGTTAAATGTACCAATCCCACAGACCTTGCAATACCTTAGAGAATTACTTGAGATGAATAGTTTTGATAACGAAATCAAACAAGAATATTTAACTTTAACCAAACTTTGCATGGATCAAAATTATTTTCAATATAAAAATGACTATTACCAACAACATGAAGGCACGGCAATGGGCAACTGTTTATCGTCGTTCTTAACTAATCTTTTCATGAGTAAATTTGAAAATAAAATAAGCCAAGAGTTCGAATATTTTCCAAGGGTATGGTACAGGTATGTGGATGACATTTTCGCGTTATTCGACACAAAAACCGCTAATATTGAAGATTTTGTAACAAAACTAAACAACCGTTTCCCCGCCATCAAATTCACGTAGGAAGTCGAGAACAATGCTCAACTACCTTTCTTGGATACTTTAGTGATTATGAACGATAATAACACATTAGAATTTGATATTTACAGAAAAAATACTGCTACTAACCGATATATTCCTAACGATTCCTTCCACTGCGACCAACATAAAATGGCCAGCTTTCATTTTTTAGTACACCGTATGGTTAACTTTCCTCTTAGCAGAGAAAGATTTAATAAGGAAAAGGAAACAATTAGGGATATAGCGGAAGATAATGGTTTCAATACTAACTTAATAAATAGACTAATTAATAGGCATTTGTTTAGAAAGACCATTCGTGATTCCACTTCTTTCATTAATCAGGATGAAAATACAAAATATGTTTCGATACCGTATAGTCCTCAGTATACTAAGGACTCCAAAAAGTTTTTAAGGAAGTAGGTTTAAAATTAGTATACCAGACTCAGTTTAACATTAAGAAACTATTAGGTGGTCCAAAGGACAAAATTGAAATGTTAGAAAGAAGTGGAATATATGAAATTGGATTGTAACCAAATATATGTTGGGCAAACTAGACGATCTATACAAACGAGATTCAAAGAACATATAGCTCATTTAAAGTATGGTAGAACAGAAAAATCAAGTGTTGCCGAGCATGCTTTTGATAATAATCATAGAATAACAATTAGCAATTTAAAATGAATTCATAATATAACTGATAGGAGATTATTAGACGCATATGAAAGTATGGAAATTATTAAATGTAAGAATAGTTTAAATAGAGATAGAGGGCCTATTCCGTATAGTCCATTGTATAGGTTAATCCAGCGTGACTAGTGGGATTCCAGGATTGGTCCTTTTTAGTTCCGCTTGATTGAGCAAACGGTAGTATAAAAGGGAGTTAGGTAGATTTTAATTTTAGTTTTAATCATCTCCTGATGATGCTAACATGGTTAGCGAAACGCGCGTCGAGTGCAAAAATTCTGTTTTGGTATTGTGGATAAAGCTCAGTTTTAGTGCATGTTGCCGAAGGTTCCAAACCCCAACATGGTTATTTAATACATTTTCCGTAACTGATATATTTGTACTGTTAGAGCATGAAGGCTGTGGATTTTCTGGGAAGGTTTGTAATTCTTCTGATTTGTGTGTTGATGTACTTTCTGTAAAATGATCTACCGACTTAACGATTTTGTTACAAATTTAAATTTTAATCTGAATGGAGTCGTCTATAGGCGCGTTCGGGATGCTCACGCCGAGCCATTCACTCCGTGCATACCTAAAATACTCCAGCCGTTCGTTCGGGTAAAGCTTTTCGTGCAAATGGAGTAGCTCTTTCAGCGGTCGACTATTATGGAGTTGGGTAAAAAGAGTTTACTCCAAAAGTTCCACCTCGCAGAAGGAAGATATTGGAGTGAGCCTGCGTAGTTTGAGAATCGAGCGAGGTGTCATTTTCGATTTTCATTTTGTGTCTTGTTTCTTGAGAATTTTAGTCCAAGATTATAAAAATATGGAAATAAGTAAATATCCGCATTGTCCTGTTGTAGACGAGGCAGGTAACCCCGTTATATTTGATGGGTCACAGGTACTATGTAACAAAACATTAATAAAACTTGTAATTGAGTAAACATTGTGTCCGAATTCTCTTAAAAAACACTTTTCCTAAAAATTAAAATTGAAAACAGAAAACAGCTGTCTTGGATCCGTCAGTAATCTGTCGTTCCCAGTTCCAGCGACTCCGAATCGTTCGACTATACATTTTGCCTCCATACGCTCCAAGATCACGTGCCCGAAAATCCACTCGTACTCCACTCATTGCAGCAGACAAATCAGTTTATCTGCGGTCAAAGAAGGTACGGACACATACGATTAAAATGCATTCAATTCCGTTATAGATGCGAAAAAATATTACAACGCTGCCTGCAGTATCGTGAGTGGCTCGCTTAACAAAACCTATCCTGTTGCACTGCAGCTGGTACTATTTCTTCATCTGTAGAGTTTTTCATTCTGCAAGGGAAATAATGAATTCTAAATGGTAAACATATAATTATTGTGAAGGAAAATATTTGGCTGCTTTTAAAGTTAATATTAAATATCATTATTTCCTAACATTTGAAATGATATCCGTGGATTAAACGCTACCTAGCTTCTTTTCATCCAAAGTCGCCTCTTTTTACGACTGCCTTGTTGTAATACACAAATTACCCCTTTTTCCATTAGTTCATTATTTCGTGTGCAGTCCATGATTTTATGCACTATCACAACTCATCACTGAACAAAATAATATATCTTTATCAAGGTTAGATGTAAATCTGCGTTGATTTCAATAGCGCTATTATCATAGCGTCAAAAATGTAATGAAACTTATGATTTTTTATCCAATTATGGCAAATTCAACCGAAAATCATTTTGTGAAAAACAGTGTAATAAGATTTTACGAAAATTTTTTTTAATAAATATTTGCTTTTTGCAGGTAATATAATGACTGAGTGGGAAAATAGTCTTAAAGAAGTTATACGTCTGAAACTCAAGAAACCAAGGAGTTGGAACTGGGAAATTTCCACTTCAAAGTCATCTCCTCACATTGCTTTGCCAACGATTCAACTATATAACTCTAAGGGCGAATTATTAGGTAGGATATGTATTTAAATTCATTTACATATTTAGCTAAGAACAATTTCTTTCTGATCTCTCCTTAAAAGCCTCTAGTTGAGAATATTCGTTTTTGTAGAAATACATGTTTAACTGTTTGACACATACATAAAATTAATTTGTCGTGATAATAATAGTACTTCGATTTTGACTGAGTGGTTTCTCGTATTTTTATTGCGTGTCGTTTCTTTGTGGGGCTTGAACAAA
>MU184185.1:91878-104291 GCA_016904865.1 Pissodes strobi
GCTTCATTAAACTATAAGTAGTATATAATCAAGAAAAATGCAACATCGCATCAATATTTGATCAATATCAAAGACAGTTTTAAAATTCTTTCGTATTATGACTATTCATATATGCAACTTACATTTAATGGCTATTCTCATACTTGTGTCTTTATAGCTATAATTAAAAAATGCTTATTTCATAATATGCAATTATTAACACCGTAAGAACTGCAATCATAATTCATTATACTATATAATAATATAATATTAATCATTACAAAATTTGCCTTAGGAAGAAAGTTACAAGCTGCTCACGGCTACGACGAACACACTAGGTCTAGTGGAACATTTCTAAAACCCGGGGAGGAACTAAGGAATAACGAAAATGGGAAAACTGGAAGCATACATAAAATAAAGAAGTCCAGAAGTGATGTTTTAGATATTAAAGGTAATCAGATTTGTTTATTTACATGCAATTAAATTACATACAAGATATACGTTCGAATCGAGGAAGAGAAATTGTTTTGCATGATGTGACCCTAGAATTGGAAGTAACTAGGTGGCAAGGAACCATCTGAATTTTTTGACATATTATATACAAGCAGCATAAGCGCCTAGACTATCGTCGGAAAATCCATGCAGTAGATAACGGAGGCTTCAGAGTTGCGACAAGCAATGGAGATCTTCAATAAACAGTTTCTTCTGGGTTAAAATAGTGGTATCTTGGTATGAATCCCAGCCAATTTTTAAAAAACGAATTTTTGGAAAAGGCGTTTGCCTATTACAACCGTTGCTATAAATACTAAAAGTCTTATTTTGGTAATAATGCTTTGACCTCGAAAAACTATATGGTGAGGAGGGAAATATTATTTATTTGAAATTCGACTGTTACATCTCTTTGACAGTTGAAATGGGGAATAATGTTTTAATTCGGGATATTTACGAAATCTATTTTCAAGGATGAGCGATATGACACCAGTCAAGATTTTCAAGATTTTGAAGGTAGATCTACTCTACAGGATTCATCAGAGTAAGCACAATCTGTTAAAATTGATTAAAATTCGAGACTCGGTCTAAATCCCTAAAAATTTCTGATTTAACTCGACATCAATTCTAATGACTCGTATTAGCCGAAACTTGGTCTACATCCATGGACATATTCTAGAGATCTCTAAAATTAGTCGAAAAGTAGTTACAACCTCCAAAGATATGTGACTTTAGACGAAACCAAGTACCTAAATCCCTGCAGATGACTGCAAATTAACCGAAACTTGGTCTAAATCCATGAATATGTGTTACAGATTGGTTTATATCCGAGAAAATGATCAGTATTATCCAAAACCTGGTCTAAATCCCTGAAGATGTCTTACATTACCCAAAAACCAGTTCAAATATCTGAAGATGACTTACATTATCCGAAGCTTGGTAAAATCCTGAATATGCATTACATTTTCCAAAATCAGTTCAAAATCCCTAAAGATGATCAGTACTAGCCGAACCTTGGATTTTTTTTTCTGAAGATGTTTTACATTAACTAAAAGTTGCTCTATCTCCTTGAAGATATGTCACATTAGACGAAACCTTGTCTAATTCCCTGTGAAGAGTCTAGAGAGCCAGCGTCCACTTTGTGTCCCGAGCTTCCGCATGCTCAAAAAGTTAAAATTGAAAAGAATTAGGCAAGTCCGAGTTCGACGAAAATCATCCGTCGGGGGTTTTCGGTGATGAGAAGATCGAATCTGGACATTAGAAAGTCGAGACCCCTAGGGGCGAGGCTATGCGAAAGGAAAAGGCTATTTGACGTCCGAAAGGATTGACGTTCGGCAGGGATGTTCGCCTTAAACCGTTAAAATATTTTGGAACCTAGAGGCTTCATTTAGAGTCCGACATTTTGCGACGTCAAAAAATCATAGTTTTGTTCAATTTTGTTCGACGGGCGGTCCTATACACGAAAAAAACATTTTTGGAACCTAGGGGCTCATTTAGGGGCCGAGGGGATTTGACGTCCGAATAAGTTCAAATTCGAGTTAGAGGGGTTTTCGACGATGCCGAGTTCAAATCTGATGTCGGCGGGAACCTATCAAAAATAGGTTCCGCCATAGGAGCTAAACGAGGTGGAATTTTGGTGATGGGCAAACGAGAAAAACCGAAAATTTCAGGGGTATGGCTTAAAAAAATCAAGATTTTCAGAAAATCGGCTATAATTCGAAAACGCTAACAGTTAGAGGTAAACTTTAAATGAGAAAAATATGGATCTCGTCGGGTACTATAATGTGTCGTATCCAGTTTGATTATACGACATTTCGTTTTTTTTTAATTGACCAAACGTGATTTTCATATTTTCGCCTTTTTCTCGGTAATGAAAAGAGGTATCTCAAATCGGTTTGCGCCAGTATTTGCGTCGTTTTAAGGTTCATCGAAAAGTTCCTATACAGTTTTTCGATAGGAGTTCAAATAAGGAAGGTATTCGATAAAATGAAAAGTTCGTCTGAAAATTTTCATTTTTCTGGGATCTGAAATTCTTTGTAATGGAGAACGTGAGCTCGGAATAGAACTTTAGGCAAGTACGAGTTCGACGAAAATCGGCCGTCGGGGGTTTTCGGTGACGAAACGACCGAATCTGGACATTAGAAAGTCGAGTCCCCTAGGGGCGAGGCTGTGCGAAAAAGGCTATTTGACGTCCGAAAGGGTTGACGTTCGGCAGGGATGTTCGGTGGACGACCCTTAAACCGTTAAAAATATTTTGGATTTTAGCGGCTTCATTTAGGAGCTGATATTTTGCGACGTTCATAGTTAGGTTTGTTTGGGTTAGTTTGGGTTAAGGGCGAGTTAAATACGAGTTAAGTTTGGGTTAGTTTGGGTTAGTTTGCTTTAGTTTGGATTAGTTTGCGTTAGTTTGGATTAGTTTGGGTAGCGCGCTCGTATCAATGCGCTTTTTCGGCTAGTTAAAGTTAGTTTCGATTATTTTTGTTTAATCTGAAATACGGAAGACAAGCGCGCATAGCATAACGCTCTTGTCTTTACTTTGGTTAATTACGGTTAGTTTGCGTTAGTTTGAGTTAGTTTGCGTTAGTTTGGATAGCGCGCTCGTATCAATGCGCTTGTTCGGCTAGTTAAAGTTAGTTTCGATTATTTTTGCTTAATCTGGAATACGGAAAACAAGCGCGCATAGCGCGCTTGTCTTTACTTTGGTTAATTACGGTTAGTTTGGTTTAGTTTGGGTTAGGTTGGAGTAGTTTGCGTTAGTTTGGGTTAGTTGAGGACCATGCGAAAAGTGAAATATTACTTATTGTAATACGTGCCCGTACTTTGGATGCACTTTTAACGAAATATTTTGCGCGGAAGCTCGGGAGACAAAGTGGACGCTGGCTCTCTAGACTCTTGTTAATTATCTGCTTAATTTGGTATAAATCCGAAAAACTTTAGTTAAAACCAGTAGAAAATCCATGAAAATGTCCCACTTTAGTTAAAGCCATATCTAAATCCCTGAAGATGATCAGTATTGATCGACACTTGGTCTAATTCCATGAGGATGATCAGTATTGGCCGAAACCTTGTATAAATCCCTGCAAGGTGTACCTGAAACTTGGCCATAATTCTAAAGATGTCTTGTATTCGCCAAAACCAGTTAAACATATCTGAAGATGATCAGTAATGGCTGAAATTGGGTCTAATTTCCTGAAGATGTCATACATTAGACGAAACTTGGTATAAATCATTGAAGATGTCTCACTTCAGTGGAAACCTGCTCCAAATCTCTGAAGATGGCACTTCTTCAAATCCAGTGTCCAAAACTAGTCTAGAGTGTAAGATTTCGCACTCGCTTCTTGAAATATCCATTTTTTCGGGGTTTGATTCCTTGGTTACTCATTTATAAATGATCATTTATTTTGGGGTGGGGTTCTCAGAGCTGTGTATAATCGCTTTTAGGTCTATCGACTGATTTTCGACTGCCCCATGCCTTTTCGAAATTAAATACGTTATTATTTACTTGCAGTCGAGCGTTTGATGAATATTCTGCCATGCTCATCTTTATGTTTACGTACTAGTACTCGTTAAAAGTCATTACTATCATTTTATTATGATAATTCAGAGTTGCCACGGGATGTGGCCCATCAAATCCCATCGTCCTCCCTCAGGCTGGAGAACACCGAAGTACAATGTCTGGAGCTGATCAATGACAGTTTGTGACAAGATCGGCGGTTGCCTATATTGGGCTGCATTGTATTAGCTGGCAGGGACGTCAAACTAGTGAAAGCAGTTTGATTGCTGGGAGTGACGCCTCTGTCATTCCGAGTTGCCACGGAATGTGGCACATCAAATCCCATCGTCCTCCCCTAGGCTGGAGAACACCGAAGTAAAAAGTCTGGAGCTGATCAATGACAGTTTGTCATTGATCAGCCTGCTAATACAATGCCGCCCATTGTGTTAGCAGGCAGGAACATCAAACTGGTGAGAGCAATTTGAGTTAGCCCATCAAATTTCATCGTCCTCTTCCAGGCTGGAAAGCACCAAAGAACAAGGTCTGGAGCTAGGGTTGGTGGAGTGACCCAACAAACCCCATCCTTACACCCCTGTCAGACTAGGGACCACCAAAGGAATGAGTCTGAGGCCATAGGTGGTGTGTGCATACGCCTACTCGCATCGTCCGGTGAAAGACCACCCCACTAGAGCTGGGAAGCGCTGAGTGGTTTTTCCTAATCACGTTCCGCTTGCGCACTGGTGGAATATATGGACATGATTGTGCTTCCAGGATCAAATTATTCCGCAAGTAAACTCCCCGGCTATTCGGATATCCGGGCGCTGGGTGGCTCTGGGAACCCTTCATTCCGCATTTTGCAGACCGCAAAGATACCAAACCAATTTAGAATAGATTTCGGTAACATAAGAGGCCTAAATACAAACATAAATTCGGTACACCAACATCTACAAGCAAATAGACCACACATACTAACCCTTACAGGAACACAAGTATGTTCTGCAACAACAGTAAACTACCCCTATTGCCAAAGCTTTTTTACAACACTAGTTACCACTTTTGACTCAATACAGGCCGATCACCACAATTCAGAAATAATCCAAACGCCGCCCCCCCTTGGCTACGCCACTGCAGAGAGGGGCTAAATCGACGCCCTCCTAGATCTTTTTCTAACCTCCAATCCAGACCAGTACACAATTACAGTTGGTCCGCCATTAGGTACTTCCGACCACAACATTATTACAACGGTTTGTGAATCGCCACTTCTATAGAAGGATCCACCATTGCCTCGAAAAATCTGGCAATACAATTCTGCAAACTGGGACGATCTAAGGAAGTTCTACCGAAATTTTCCTTGGCTCGACGTTTGCTTTGGTACTAACGACCCGTCAGTCTGCTGCGAAGAGATAACGCAAGTAATCTCCTCAGGAATGGAAGCATACATCCCAAATTCCATCAAGTTACCGTCAAAAGGAAAGCCTTGGTTCAGCAGAAGATGCAAAAAGGCTATAGGTAGGAAACAGCAAGCCTACAGTTACTGGCAGTAAAATCAGACAGCTGAAAATCGCAATTATTTTATCGAAGCGAGAAACGACTGCATTGTATGATCGACGAAACTAAGGACAAAGACAATCAAAGGATCAGGGATAAACTTTTGCAATGCCCCACTCAGTGGCTCCAAGAATTTCTGGTCGGTAGCAAAGGTAGTAAGTAATAACTTTACAAAAACGTCTCTTCCACATTTGACAGACGAACGTGGTATCACGGCGACTACAGCCAAGGAAAAAGCAAACATGCTCGCCAAAATGTTCTCATCGCACTCCACTTTAGACGTCCCCCAAAGCAAAGCTCTCCTTGCCATATAAACATCAACGCGCCTCATCTCATTCGATTTTTGTTAAAAGAAAACAAAATTTCAAAGCAAAAACCTTTGAATATTCAGTTTATCAAAATAGAATCTATTTTGATAAACTAAGACTAGATACCACCAATCTATTTAATAGATAGGTGGTAAAATGTCACTATAGGTGTAAAGGTGTCATAATAGGTAATAGTAATGTCAAATTTGGTAGTGTGTTTTCTCCTCGGTTTTCTCCATCCAAAAAACCTTGCAATATTCAAATATTTACGATAAAACATGAAAGCTTTATCAGATTTTACTTTTTTGTGTTAGATTGGGTATATTACTCGGTATATTATTGGAGTCTAATAATTATTTATTAAAAGTCTCCAGTTTCCTTTTTTCTTTTTACCCAAAAGATTATGATTATGTTTAGAACAATAATTATTAAGAAGTGTATTTGAAATGCTGCTAAGAAAAATGTATGAAACATCAATTTTTAGGTGATTTTTACAGTTTTCAAAAGGAGTCAAAAGGATGTTTTGATTTAGATAGTTTAACAACAGCTCACAAAGAAAATACTTTATTGTAAATATCTAAAAATGTGTGGTCGAACTCATTAATCAGTTTTTTAAATATAATATAGGCTGTTGAAACTGCGTCCACTACTTGTTAACGAGGATATAAAAGAGCCCCGCGACTTAAGGAATTAACTAAATTGTAAGAATCTTCTACAACACAAGGTTCATTTAAAGTTAAATTTTCTTTGCAAAATTCACAACTTATTTTTTTTTAAACAATATGACAGCAATATCCACTTAAATAAGTGATTACTAGAATTTCAGATGTTATAAGCTCTTAGAGACGATGCAAACAGAAAATATAGAATATTTAGATAACAATTACTAGAATTTACAAAGATAAAAATAATTCACGTCTCATAGAGCCCAGTCCTCTAGTAAATCAATGACGATAATTTTTTTAAAAAAAAAACAATATATTAATTTAACAACTAACTTACAATTATCAATGATGAGGTTTTTTGTTTAAATTGATGAAATTCCTTTAAAATTGTTGAAATACAACTTATAATATAATTAATGAAGTTTAAACTTGACTAAATTGACTAGTAATGTGAATAATGAACAAATTTAATTATTATAACAAGTTTGGTCTAAGCAGACGATCTTTCTTTTGAGAAAGATTACCTATTTCCTTCAATTATCTGTAACCATACAATAATTTCGTTCAGCTATTTAAAACCATGCGATTGGTTAGGATCTCCACTGGAAACCTCTATTGCCTGTACCTAAGCTCACCCGCTATAGGCGTGTCCAGGCCTTACAGATAATCCTAGTTGGGACTCCTACTTGTTCGCACGGCAAAGCTGTAAGTGGTGTCTTCGTTGCGTCAGACGCTCTCACCAAGATCGTTACATGGAAAAAAAGAATATATAGGTCTCAGACCAACTAATACTGCTTATTAACTAATTATTCAGGGGAGTATGCTGTGGACCTCATTTTGACATACAAGATTTTAACCAACAACTTGAAAATTTACTGATTACAGCAAATATAATCAGAACTTAAAGTACAATTTAAAGTTCAGCAAAAATTATAAATAACTATGATTAAATACCATTATGAATAATTACTGTTACTCAAGATATTTCTTTTCTTTACGTAGAGATATGAAATTCAAAAGAAATTATGATCAAAATTAAAAATTTAAAAGAGAATTATGAAACTTGTCCAAACAGTGGCTCTCGTGGCAACTTCAAATAGAAAATAACTAGATTTTAATTAAAAAAAAAGTAGGAAGGACGAGGTATAACCTCTCTTAAGACAAGTCTAATGGTTCCAGACAAGTAATTTCTTTAATTAATCTATAAATATGGCCCTTGGCACATAAACAATAATTTGACGTAAATTACGTCTCAATTAATCAAAGATAAAGATAAGATAATTACTATCTCGCTTTGAGATAGGAACTTAGATAAACGATAAAGAAAAAATAAAGTAGGGGAGACGACAGAAAAATAGGTGAACTTAATTTATCAAAATTTTTATTTACGGTACTTCACTTGGGAGCATATGAGTTGGGTAAAACCGACCCTCTGCCGTTTGTACGTAGAATCCCAAACGGGTGATCTTTTCATTTTGGTGAACGCCGTTTATCAAAGATGAAAGTTTTATGAGTGGTCTGTATACTCAACCTATATAACCAATTTATTAAGGCAGACGATTTTTTCGCAACCTTCTTCTCGGCAGACGCCCGCCAAGGTTACAACAATTCGCCGTTAGGTGAACCTAACTTATCAAAAATATTTTTTGCGGCAATCAATAGCTTTTTTAATGCTTTCAGCCATAAAACATTGGCAGACGAAAAATCTGGAAACATTCTCCTAGCAGACGCCACTATAGCAACAGGGTGCCCTTTAGTGTACCTAATTTATCAAAAACAATTTGTGTGCCAATCGATTGCTTGTTGAAAAATCTGGAAACATTTTCTTGGCAGACGTCATTTTGTTCATCGGTTATTTGCACTTTGGTGAACTTAAATTATCAAAAATATTTTTTGCGCTAAATGACTGATCTTGAAGTGCTACTAATCATAAAACATTGGCAGACAACAAAATTGGAAACTCTAGCCTATATAGCAGACGCTGTCAAAGTTATTTGAGTCATTTGAGTTTTATTAACGTTTTTATCAACGGCAGCCAAAAACTGGAAACGGTTTCTTGACAGGGCCTATAACAGTAAAGGGTTGTCTTTTAGCTGGCAAACAAACAAAATCATTCTAATGGAATGTTATATTCTGCCACACATCTAATATACAGTCTGTCTGAAATATATCTCCCAAACTTTATCACAATTTCAATACGTAGAAGATACAGTCGAAACTAGTGTAATTGGCACAAGCTTTTTAAACATTTACGGTAATATTTAAAGTCATTGGTTTAAAAGTCAAATTACGGGGATTGTTTAAAAAGTGTCTTCCAATTTCAATGATTTCAACTGGAAGTGGTATTAAATTACAAATGAGAAAAATTAATATGTTTGATATCAAATCGTCAAAAGAAACAAACGTAATAAACAAAAAGAAATCTTCTGTATATTTAACAGTATTATTGCCTAATAGTTTATCACAAATACGTAGATTTTTTTTTATGGCAGTGGCACACACACTAAAGGTAGATCCTATGGCGCTCGACGAGCGGTGTGTGTGCGAAGATGTTGATTGACACGGTTCTTGAATATTTGTAGGTTGTAATTAGTGGGAAACAGATGTCCTGGAAGTGAGTTCCACAGTGATGCAGTGCGCCAGACAAAGGAGTTCTGGTAAAGCGATGTTCTAGGTATTACTAGTTGTACGACGAACTGGTGCGCTCCTGCCGTCTGTCGGGACTGCCTGACAAGAGTTGCCAGGGTCGGGATTATGCGGGCCAAATCCTGGGAACATCTGCCGTGAAAGTATCTGTAAAACAGAGACATCTCGGCCACATGTCTGCGATGTTCCAGACTATCCAGATCCCGGTTCAACTCCGGATCGCCGACGAAACGCACAGCCCTCTTCTGAATGGAATCCAGCAGCTTTAGGATATGCTTTGGTGCGGCACCCCAGATATGTGAGCAATATTCTAAGCACGGTCTTATTTGCGCTTTGTACAGCAAAAGAGCAACTGCTGCGGTGTATAGAGTTTTTTGTTGCGAAATAGCGCACCAAGCTTCTGGGAGGCTGATTTTGCGATGTTAGCAACATGCCATGACATATTGCTGTTGACCGAGACACCCAGCAGCCCGATTGACGAGGATGAAGGAATGGTCGATTCTGCCATAATGATGTCAGGGCCCGCTGTATTGGCCCTCTTAGTAAACGTTGCTGCTTAGGTCTTTGCTGCATTGAACTGGACCAAATTTCGGTCGCCCCAAGTTTGAACTTTCTCCAGGTCTTGATTAATTGCTGTAATCTGCTCCTGTCTGCGGTGATGAGTCTCAGTCGCTGGTAAGGGTTTTTCAGATCTAAAGTGGAAGACAAGGGTACTGTCATCTGCAAAACTGTAAACAGGATTATTCGTTTCGATCAGCAGGTCATTAATATAGATGAGGAACAGAGTTGGTGAAAGTATTGCGCCCTGAGGCACGCCCGCGTTGATGGTGAATGTGTCCGAGATGTGTCCATCGACTGCAACGTGTAGGGATCGGTTCTTAAGGAAACTGGCCATCCAGCTGCAGAGAGAGGCGGGTAGTCCCAAGGACGGCAGTTTGTTGAGCAGTCCGTAATGCAAAACTCTGTCGAATGCCTTTGAAATATCCAACGCAATCGCTCGAGACTCTCCGTAGTTTTCAATTGCCCTACTCCATATATGAGTGACATAGGCCAATATAACTCCTGTCGATCTCTCTTTGCGAAAGCCGTATTGATTATCGCTGACTATTCTGTTGCTCTCGAGGTACTTGAGTAGTTGCTGGTTGACCACACGTTCCATGACTTTGGAGATTATTGGAAGCAAGGCAATCGGGCGATAGTTTGAGGGCGTGGTTTTCTTGCCTTTTTTTGGAACAGGTTGCACTCGAGCGACTTTCCAAGAGGATGGGTAAATCCCTTTTCTGTAAGAAAGAGAAAAAAGCCTGGAAAAAACAGGTGTTAGCTCATTGGCGCAGTTCTTTAGCACGATGGCAGGTATTCCGTCCGGTCCTGATGCCTTTTGCGTATCTAGTTCTTTAAGGATTTTGCGAATATCACGATGAGAAAACTTGACTTCTGCCATGGTGGTGTTGATGTTCGGTATAGTGGGGAGAGTCTTGCTTTGGGGCACGTCTAAGGTAGAGTGCGATGAAAACATTTTGGCGAGCATATTTGCTTTTTCCTTGGCTGTAGTCGCCGTGATGCCACGTTCGTCCGTCAAAGGTGGGAGAGACGTTTTTGTAAAGTTGTTACTTACTGCCTTTGCTACCGACCAGAAATTCCTGGAGCCACTGGGGCATTGCAAAAGTTTATTCCTGATCCTTTGATTGTGTTTGTCCTTAGTTTCGTCGATCACACGCTTGCACTCGTTTCTCGCCTTGATAAAATAATTGCGATTTTCAGCGGTATGATTTTGCTGCCAGTACTTATAGGCTTGCTGTTTCCTTCCTACAGCTCTTTCGCATCTTTTGTCGAACCAGGGCTTTCCTTTTGATGGTAACTTGATGGAATTTGGGATGTATGCTTCCATTCCTGAGGAGATTACTTGCATGATCTCTTCGCAGCAGTCTGACGGGTCGTCAGTGGCAAAGCAGACGTCGAGCCAAGGAAAATCTAGGTAAAACTGCCTTAGATCGTCCCAGTTTGCAGAATTGTAATGCCAGATTTTGCGAGGCAATGGTGGATCCTTCTGTATGAGTGGCAATTCACAAACTGTTGTAATAAGTTTGTGGACGGAGGTACCTAATAGCGGACCAACTGTAACCTTGTACTGGTCAGGATTGGTGGTCAGAAAAAGATCCAGGAGGGCGGCGAATTCGCCCCTCTCTGAGATTCGAGTTGGTTCGTCTACAAGTTGAGTAAGCCCGCAGCTGATGGCAAATGCTTCAGCTTCTCTACCTTCGTTGTCGGTCTTGTTGTGATGTTTGAGCCAGTTGGTGTTGTGGGCATTGAAGTCTCCCAGAACAATTATTTCTGAACTGGGGTGATCGACCTGTATTGAGTCAAAGGTGGTAGCTAGTGTTGAAAAAAAGCTTTGGTAGGCTCTATCGCTCGGAGGGCGATAGAGACAACATATAAACTTGGTTAATCCCTTGGCGGTGAACTTGAGCCACATGACGTCAAGGTTGTTCGGTTCGAGAGTTTCCTCGCGGTGACATGAAAGGTCGCTTCGGACAAAAAGGCATATTCCGAACTTATATCTAAATCGGGTATGTAAGTCGTAACCAGGATAGAGGTAGTTCACTGTTGTTGTTGTAGAACATACTTGTATTTCTGTAAGGGCTAATATGTGTGGTCTATTTGCTTGTAGATGTTGGTGTACCGAATTTATGTTTGTATTTAGGCCTCTTATGTTGCAGAAATCTATTCTAAATTGGTTCGGTATCTTTGCTGTCTGTGAAATGCGGAATGAAGGGCTCCCAGGGCCACCCAGCGCCCGGAGATCCGAATGGCCGGGGAGTTTACCTCCGGAATATTTTGATCCTGGAAGCACCATCATGTCCATATATTCCTACTGTGAAACCCGGGATCACCAGCGCGGAAGCTGAACGTGATTTGGGAAAACCACTTAGCGCTCCCCAATTCTGGTGGGGTGGTCTTTCACCGGACGATGCGAGTAGGCTTATGCATCTACCACCTACGGCCGCTTCCACTCGAAGCATCGGCCTCAGACTCATTCCTTTGGCGGTCCCTAGTCTGACAGGGGTAAAAATGGGGTTTGTTGGATCACTCCCCAGTGATCAGCTCCAGACTTTGTACTTTGGTGTTCTCCAGCCTGGAGGAGGACGATGGGATTTGATGGGCCACATCCCGTGGCAACTCGGAATGGTGGGGGCGTCACTCTCCGTAATTAAACTGCTCTCACCAGTTTGACGTTCCTGCCAGCCAATACAATGCAGCCCCTCTTGTCACAAACTGTCATTGATC
>MU184185.1:104301-155322 GCA_016904865.1 Pissodes strobi
GCCAGCCAATACAATGCAGCCCCTCTTGTCACAAACTGTCATTGATCAGCTCCAGACTTTGTACTTTGGTGTTCTCCAGCCTGGGGGAGGACGATGGGATTTGATGTGCCATATCCCATGAGATACAGCTGATTTAAAAAAAAATTGATATGGTATAAAATTTCGTTGTTTATTTTAAGCAGTGTATGTCATCAGGCTGACAAGGTGGTACATTTTGACAAAACAAACTGACAATGCTGACATTTTTTTTAAATTGACAGCGACATACTTTGAAATATGGTAACAATGAAGTTTGCTTGGCCACGATTGGTATCCTAGAATACACTGCTCAAATCTAAATAAGGAAAATAAGGAAACTGCTTTAATCGTCGTATAATTTTTTAAAAAATTAGCTATACCTTAAAATTATTTTCAATCTTTTTAGGTACCTACTTGAATATAATGCCCATTTTAATTGACAAAAACTCAAACGTTATTTATATTTAATTATTAACTTAGGTCACTAACAGATGTAAAAAGGAAATAAATTTATCAAAAACATCATAACATCATTAATATTAAGAACAATAACTGAAGAGTAAAACTATACTTAAAAAAGCATTTAAATGAGAGTATATAAACAACATACTCGAACTTAAATGTAAAAGTATAATAACAGCAAAAACTAATCGGCATCTTAGTCACTTAATGAAACGTCTGTTAATATCAAGTCATCTTCACTATCAGATATTTTATCATCAATTAGAAGTATGTCCGTTAGCTGAGTGGGTGTTTGAGGACCTTTAAACCAACAAGGTTAATACTTAACATTATTATATATCCACCCATTATTGGGTGGGTCATAAAAAGTAGGGTTCTTCTCCGTAGCACTTTTCCAAATGGCAGCAATTTGATTTGTTCGTTTTATTTTTTCTACTAGTACCGATTTGCATAGTGGAAAAAGTTGGGTACTTTTTAACTTTAACGGATTATCTTTTGATTTGCATTTATAGATATCAACAAAAGTGTCTAGTCTTGCCTTGTTAGTATCGGCTAATTTGGGGCGTCCATATAGTTTACAAACAAATTTATCAATCAACAACACATTTTCCTGCGAAACAGTTTCTTTTACATCTAAGGAACTAAATGCTAATTGTGTTTTCTTACAACTTGCAAGCAAATGATATGGTCTCAGTTTGCCTTTGCCACAAAACGCTGATGTGTAGTCGCACCTACTAAATGCGTGAAACGCTGGCAAAGCATTGCAGATATCGGGGCCCAAGAAACCAAATATTTTTTTCAAGTTGATATACCTCAGTGAGTTATTGGAAATGTGCCCTGTTTCCATCCAGACTGATTTATTCTCATCTATTTTATTAAGGTTGCCCAACACTAAGACAGCCACATCCGTATTTGAAGACCTTACTACTATATTACAATCTTCAGTTGTCGACAAGTTATATATCATCCTTGAGTCAGCCTCTTCGTGCTCACAGTAATACTCTTCTGCGATTTCTTTTAATACCTTTCCATTCTGTGAGTAGAATTTGTTACACACATTATTTTCATTGACGTACAAAACTTTATTACCGATTATCGACGAGTAAATATCATTTGACCATTCATCATTAAGGTATTTAGTTAAAGATTGCTTAAAATTATCCTGTCTTAAAGCAACAACAAAGTTAATAGGTCGCCTTTGATTGGGACCTGTTATTATGTATTCATTTTCTCTTGTGCCGGTGGTAGTTCTTCTATCACGTTCAACATCCTTCAGTGATGGGGTAACAACCTTATCAAATACAAAGTGAATTTCTTTTCCTTTAAGTGCGCACAATTTTCCTAAAATATGTCGGGCAACACACTGGAAAGTTTGTGGTGGATCTTTAGTCAGGTGTAGAAAATAAAATGCATCAAAAATAACTACGTCAATATCCGTCGGCTCCCCTGGATTTTTGTCGTGACTTTCAATTAATGTTAGAAGGGATGATTCGGTGGTTTTAACCATGCTACCATCGAGATTGCAAAGAGACAGTGGTACAGGTGTTAAAGGATAGCTGAGTACAAATTCCAAATCAATTTTGTTATCCAAAGATATAAGTAGCATTTTGCTCAAAAGATCTCTTTCAAGTCCTACAAGCCTCCAAGGAGAAGAAGCGGCCAAAAAGCTGAAGGTCAATAAGGTCACGGCTGGCGAAATAACATCAACAATGCAAAAAACTCACACCGATACCGATCCCATAGCAACAGCGCCAGCGCCCGCGTTTAAAATAGACGACACCACACTTATGGCGCCGCCACCGGCACCGCCAAGAACCGCTGATCTCCTGATTCCCAATAAAGAATTAGAGCCCTTTAAGGTACCATTCAAACAAATTCCTTTTAAAAGAAATTTCAAGGTGGTGAATTTAGATAAGGGGCAATCCCCTGTTGACACGAAGAACAAATACCAACCCCTGGAAGACCTATATATGGAAGACGACGACGCCATTAGCGTAGCCTCTACAACCGCGTCAACCGGAGTAAGGCAAAAAGCAGCGGGTAACAAAAACGCACCGAAGAAGACTAAAACACAGGCACCACCGCCGGTAGTCATTAAAGGCAGGCCCTCTGATCATCGACAGTTAAGGGATGATCTGAAGGAGATGAGAATAAAGAAATACCAGCTCAAATACACTAAAAACTCCGTCATTGTATACTGCGAAAATAGCCACGACCTACATACCCTAAAGCGGACTCTCGATCTAGAAAAAACAGAATACCATACGTACGCGGAGTCACAGGAGAAGACGAGGGCTTTTGTGCTCCGCGGCCTAGATGGCGATATAAAGCCAAATGACATAGTTGAAGCTCTTGCGGACGAATATAACATTACACCCAAATCCGTTTTCGAAATGCGAAAAACGCGCATTCCAATGTTTTTAATTATATTAGAAACTAACTATAATGTTCGGCGCCTAAACCAAGAAGTCAGAACAATCATATCAGTCCGTGTCAACTGGGAAATTCGGCGTTCTAGCAAACCCGTCTTGCAGTGCAAAAAATGCCAGCAATTCGGGCACGCTAGAACATATTGTAACCGCAACGTAGCTTGCAGCAAATGCGCGGGGGCGCAGGAAATCACATCCTGCAATTCAGACACCCTAAAATGCGTAAATTGCAAAGGGCCACACCGCTCAATCGACGAAAATTGCCCAGTGTTTGAATACAAACTTAACATTATTCAAACTACAGCTAAGCCGAAATCGACAAAACCGACATTTCGCCCCGCGCCACCCCCTGCCAACCCAGCGTGGAGGGGCCCAAACAACATCAGCAGAGCAGACGGTCAAAGTGGCCAAGGCCTAAGCAATGGCCAACGTAGCAACGACAGAAACGACTATAACAGACAGTTCCCCGCAATCCGCGGCCGCCAGCAACCGCCACCCCCTGGAAACCAAGCCGCTGATAACACAAATGTACAGGTTAGTGGTTCTGCTAGCGGCAATAAGAATATTAGTAATTCTAACACTTCAAATATTTCTAATATAATGTCAGATCTTAATAGTGTCGTGGCTAAGATCAATAGCCTTGTAAACCTAGATCAACTATATCTTGCTTTAGAGAAATACTCAAACATGCTAGAAGCATGCAGGGGTGATAAAACCGAGATTATACAGACATCTCTTCGCTTTTTCACCCATGAGTATTCCAAATATAATATATAAATGTTACATATTGCATGCTGGAACTGTAATGGTATTAGACAAAAACTGGGCGAGTTTCGTAACTTTACGTATACTTCCAATTTCCAAGTTGTTTTCATTGTCGAAACAAATCTGTCCCCCGACTTCGTACTGAAGATACGGGGATATAATATCGAACGATATGATAGGCCAGATCGACGCGGGGGAGGCGTGGCCTGCCTCGTACATAAGTCGCTCCAATATAAGAGAATCCGCAATATTCGTTCTCCGATAGAACACGTTTGTATTGAGACGACGAGCGGTATACGTATCTGCGGCGTTACGCACCCCCGGGTCCTCGCATCACGGCACCTGACCTTTTAGCACTACTCCCTATAAATCGAGTAACGTTGTTAATAGGCGACTTCAATGCCTCCCACGCCGAATGGGGTGGCACTACCAACGGCAGGGGCAGGATGTTTAAAGCAGTTATTGACAATAACTTGGAAATGTCCTATCATCGACCACCAAATCCTACTTTTGTCCGCAATCCCTCGTTCTTGGACATTGCTATTACTCGGGGAACAATAAGGACATCTCAACTTCAAGAGCTGAATGCTCTAAACTCGGATCATCTTCCAATCAAGATCAGCCTATACTGCAGGGTCCCTGTGACAAACGACACCGTCGTTTCGTATAGGGGGGTTGATTGGAGGGTGTTCCGCGAGCAGTTAAATGAGATTACTGTTGTCCCCGAGCAAATAGAGACTGTCCAGGAGTTAGAAAACGAGGTAGAAACTCTCACGTCAAATATCCAGCGCATCCGTGATGTTTTATGTACTAGGGTCGCCATCCGCCCTAGCACTGACACCCTTCCTGAACATATCCTTAATCTCATTACCTTTAGAAACCGATTTCGACGAAGATGGCAGAGGAACCGGACACAAATGGGATCCGCTCGCATCAATGCACTGACCGAGGAGATAAGGATGAAAATCCGCGAGCATCGTAACCAAACATGGTTGGATTACATTAATACTATAAGCAGGGATGATGGCTCGCTCTGGAAACTCGTCAGGAGAGTCCGCGGAGGCCCAGCGCGAATACCTGAAATCAACCATCGCGGCGTGGAAATCGCCGATGATCAGGGAAAAGCGGAGGCCTTCGCCGACTACCTGGAGGGTGTCTATACAGCGGCGCCTGACACCCTGCCTGAACAGGCACGTTGAACACAAACTGTCAACACATTTCGACAGTCTAAATATCCTATCCCTCCTGCAATGCTAGATAAGCTGAGAGTCACTCCGGCGGACATTCGCAAAGCCCTTTGTCGTCTTCCGAGAAACAAAGCGCCCGGCCTGGACAACATTCCGACTACAGTCCTAAAAAATCTACCCCGAAAAAACATCATCCAGTATATGCATATCGTTAATGCGGTTATCCGGCTGCAACATTTCCCTCAATCCTGGAAAATAGCGTGCATAATACACTTCCCGAAACCGGGGAAAGACTTGTCTCTCCCAGCTTCTTACCGGCCTATCTCTCTCTTAAACACACTCGGTAAGGTGGCTGAAAGGCTAATCTTGCCGAGGGTCAATAACGAAGTAGAAAAACTACGTATTCTCCCTCAGGAACAATTCGGTTTTCGAGGGCGGCATGGAACCATCATGCTGGCCTCGAAGATCGCTTCCGACATATATGAGGGGTTCAATGGCAGAACGTCTACTACCCTACTGCTATTGGACATCGAAAAAGCGTTCGACAGGGTATGGCACGATGGGCTACTGTTCAAACTACTGGCGACTTACAGTATGCCACTGTATTGGACAGCGCTCATCGCGTCATATCTTGCCGAGCGCTCATCGCGTCATATCTTGCCGGGCGCTCCTTCACCACCCGTATTGGGCACAAAATCTCTGACAGTAAATCACTGCAAGCAGGGGTGCCACAGGGTACTGTATTATCGCCGCTATTATTCAATCTTTTTATAGCAGATATCCCGTCACATCCTAACACCCGTAAAGCCCTCTTCGCTGACGATACAGCGATTTATTCCCAACATCCCCAAGCGGAGGTGGCAAAATCATACCTACAGGAGCACATAAGCATCCTTATTCCGTACTACGAACAATGGAAAATTTCACTGAATGCTGCCAAGACGGAGCCAATCCTGGTTACCAGGAAACGTAAAGATGTCAATATCACACCCCTAACCATTGGCAACACGGCAATTCTCCCAAAAAGTCAAGTGAAGTATCTGGGCATCACCTTTGACGATAAACTTAATTTCAGCAAACATGTCAACGCCATAGTAGCAAAAAATGCCATAATAAAAAAGGGCCTAAACACCCTGGTCACTGCTCGCTCCTTTCTAAGTCCGGCGAACAAGCTCACCCTCTACCGAGCCATAATAAGACCAGCTCTCCTATACGGCGCCCCCGTCTGGTGTTCTGTCGCCAAAACACACGGAAAAAAGGTCTAAGTCCTTCAGAATAATTACTTAAGGGGAGCGTTCTCCGTCACAGGACTCGACAGAGTTAGAATCGAGGATCTGCATGCGTGGGCAAAGATGGAATACATCGAGGAGTACATCGATGGCCTCGCATGCAGATTCTTCGAGAAACAAGTGACGGGATCGCCGCTTACAGCGAATCTTGGCAATTCCCGATATAACCCGGAAAACCCTACCACCTATGGCACTATTTACAGAGCAATATCGTTATACTACAAACAACTTAGGCCCCCTTAACTTATATTTCTTAAAAATGCATTAACCTAACCATTTCTCCATATAGCTACTTTCTAAACCAACTTTTAAAAGCATAATTTCAAAAATTTCATATTTTCAATATCAGGAGCGCAGAAACACAATACATGTCCCTCATGGGTACATGTGCGAGCTGCTTTGGCCCAGCCAATCAACTGTGTTCGGACACGGTGGGCGGGGCTTGTTAAGGGAGCTGGTCCGCCTATAAACGAGCAAACCATCTGAACCTAACGCATATGATTTCAAGCCACCGAAGCTCCATGTCTCCGCAGCTGGTACCGCGGCTCGTCCGGCGTACCCTAATGCCATTACAGCTTACTTGAATAGACTTACAGAGTTGAGTCTCTATCGTTTACCTTAGTATACCTTTTGTTTTAAGATTCCATGTTGTATAGTGTAAATGTCCCCTTTTTATCTCATGACATCCTGCTCCATGAGAGCATCTAAGCAGGGTTTTTGACTAAGTTTTCCCTGCAGTAAATCACTGGTACTAATAACCTCTTCAGCATGTATACATAATCATTAGCTTTTTTGCAAATCTACTCGCGAGGGCTTTGAAGGGGTCACCCAAATAAAGCACAGTATCATACAGCAGAACCACATTACCTAGTAGGTTAAGTTAGGTTAAGATCAACCCCCTATGGGTGCACCAAGCTGCTGGCCACTGGCGCTGATTCAACACCGCCTGGCGAAACAGCAGTTGTTTAGTAGCCATAGTGCATGCTTAAACTAGATGATGTAGCCTACATAATGTAATTTTAAAGAGAAATATATTGATTGATTGACGCGGCGCCTAAATTCTTTTGGCGCCGAGGGGCCTTGCCCCCCCATGCCCACCCGGTAGCTGCGCCACTGAGGATAAAACAGACTACAGCTTAGGTTATAAATATATATTATGCTTGCCAATGACCAACAATATTTTTCTTATTCTAATTTTGCACTATTCAAAAATTTTTGCTCTTGCTCTTTTAAAAGTTTCTCAAATTCTAATGTTTTTAGATTTTAAAAACCAGGTTCTAGCTAGGCCAACTTTTCTCCCACACTCTTCAAATTTAACTCTCCGTCAAATTCAAGTAATAAGGAAAGTGCTTCTAGTGTGAGCAGGAAAATGGCACGTCCTCTATTACATTTTATCAAAACCAAAATTTCTAAAATAACTGCATCTAATAGGTAAGTAAATAAATTAGAGTGTAATCATGAAACTAAATCACATAATGTTACCGTTACCTATTTTATGTACATACTAAAAATAAACTTTATTAATAATTACAGCAGAACTTACCATTTTATTTACAATTTTAATATTTACGATATATGCAATTATGCGAGGCCGACTGCGGAGTAACTAAAAGCACCACCTAAAGGGGTGGTAACGTTTTTTAAATATCTCTATTTTGTTTACGAGTTTCGTGGTGGGGAAAAAACAAAGTAATAAGTAATAAGAAGGAATAGCCGATAACATTGTTTTGTTCTAAAATAGAAGCAATTTACGACTCAAGGGTGGTTGTGGACCATAATTGTAAAATAGTACATATTTAATACTATTTTTTTACGGCGTTGTTTCTAGTTTGCGGGTCAATTAATACAAATAAAAAGTTAAAAAGGACCAGAAATTATACAAAGCTACCGTGAGCTTAATTTTGAAACCTGTCACTTTGACAGCGTCTGCTAGGCTAGAGTTTCCAAATTTTTTGTCTGCCAATGTTTTATGATTAGTAGCACTTCAAGATCAGTCATTTAGCGCAAAAAATATTTTTGATAATTTAAGTTCACCAAAGTGCAAATAATTGATGAACAAAATGACGTCTGCCAAGAAAATGTTTCCAGATTTTTCGTCTGCTGAATTTTTTTCGATAGTGGCATCACACAAGCAATCGATTGGCACTCAAATTGTTTTTGATAAATTAGGTTCACTAAAGGGCACCCTGTTGCTATAGTGGCGTCTGCTAGGAAAATGTTTCCAGATTTTTCGTCTGCCAATGTTTTATGGCTGAAAGCATTAAAAAAGCTATTGATTGCCGCAAAAATTATTTTTGATAAGTTAGGTTCACCTAACGGCGAATTGTTGTAACCTTGGCGGGCGTATGCCGAGAAGAAGGTTGCGAAAAAATCGTCTGCCTTAATAAATTGGTTATATAGGTTGAGTATACAGACCACTCATAAAACTTTCATCTTTGATAAACGGCGTTCACCAAAACGAAAAAATCACCCGTTTTGAAGCCACCCCAAAGGTTTGGGATTCTACTTACAAACGGCAGAGGGTTGGTTTTACCCAACTCATATGCTCCCAAGTGAAGTACCGTAAATGAAAATTTTGATAAATTAAGTTCACCTATTTTTCTGTCGTCTCCCCTACTATAAACCAGGTAAATGTACACACATGTGCTTAAACCTCTTTCATATGCAAATCAATGCCGGTACATAATTGATCAAACCTGACACGATAAGTGATAATAATTATAGTTTGATGTTACAAATCAACTGAAAGATTAATGAAATAAGCCTGAAAAGCTACGATCAACAATACTACTAAAGAAAATTCAGCGAAATTCTACTCAAATTCAATTAACTGCCTTTTAAAGGAACATATAAAATTCGCTTTGAGAATCTTCCAAGTAATACTGTTCAATTTAAATGAAAATATGTAAAATCTAAAATCATATGTATGACCACTATACGATGAAATAATTACGTTCTCTATATATGTGGATTAAACCAGTATCAAATTGCACGAATTTGACCGATAAGATACGCAATTATTCACCAAAAAAAAAAAAAACGGTGTTCAAACCTAAAGGTCATCATAAAAAGTAAGATTGTTGAAATCCTCAAACACTCGAAAGAGCAATATAAAAATGCTAAATTCTTTACTTTACTGAAATATGATTAACCCAATCAAAAACAGTTATCAATTCTGTATTTAAAATATGCAAAGACTATTGAAAAATATGCAGGATGAACAAAATATTTTGAGATCAAAGAATAATATCACTTACCGTGCCAACATCTGCACACAAGATGCCAACCACCCTCCTTTTAAAATTGTACATTCTACCTATTTTCATTTTCAACGCTTGGATTGGGCAATTGAAATACACGTGACAACCGTTGTAGGAAACCCAGCGTCAAACTAAGGAAACATTCAACATACGCTAAATATAGCAATCTATTTTAAATTACAGGCATTGAACAGCACTCTACTTTCTCCAATTAGCTACTACACGAAATAAGCCCGTTTCCGAACAGATGGCACTGCCTATCAATATACCAAACATTGAAAACCATTGATAAATAGGTAGAATTAATGGAGCGGAATAGACTGACATTTGATAACATATATTTAACATATATTCCGTTACAATTTATTGCATTATTGTCACTAACTGAACAAAATACTATGTAGCCAATTTTTTCCAAATTTTCTATTGTGCTCTTGATAAAAGTATATAAGATTTCTGAGTCATGTTTAGCTATATATGAATTACTTCTTTAAGGCTTGAGCAAGGTCTTGTGATCATAAAAGCAACTGCAGATGATGCTAAAGTATTGCTGTTATTTACTGATGTTCATCGGAGCATTCTAGGTTTAAAAGAGTATCCGTTACAATTTTTTTTGAATCAGGTTGATGTGAATTCATCTCGCTCTCGTTATTGGAAGTTTTACTAGTAAAGGCAGCGAATATTAACTACGACAAGAAGCCCCACTCAATGGCCAGAGAGCGCTACAAAGGAATCGTCGTTGATTTTCTTCGTTGCCTGGTAACGATCAGAGAACTCCACCGCACACAGGTTGAATTTAAATAAACGATATTTTCGTTTGCCGTATATTTAATCAAATTTATGACGAAATTATTTATAGCACTCTAATAAACTATTTTGCTTTGGAAGAACACAATTGATATCTTCTGAATTGTTTGCAGCGCCCTGTCAAACTTACGTTATGGTTTTTTTATTATTATCACCAAATAAATACTTTGATAAAGTTTGTATACAACTGGCTGTTTCAAAAATCTGTTAACGTTTTTAATTAGTTATTATTGATAACAATACTCAAGGTATGTAGTAACTAATATTTAAAAGATTTTGATTTTGTGTTAATGATTTCACCATATTTCCGAATACTAATATTCTGACAAAAGACATCAAGAAGAAAATGTTGCTCGAATTTGCCCCATCTTTTAATATTTAATTAAATTTTGGCGTTTTGGGTGAATTTAAAATTGGTTAAAAGTTTCGCACAATATTTTTACTGTATATTTCATTCTTATTTTGTACAACACAACTAAGAAATAGCGATATTATCTTATATCGAATATTGACTCGATTATACATTTTAGGCGTGAAAATTAATCTGACATAAGGATGAGCTGGTCTATGGCCGCCGCGTCAAAGGTCGCCTGCCAACATGATTGTTTTATTTGTATCATGGCCTGCCGATATTCTGCTAGTGTTCGCGCGGGGAAGGAAACACACCGTTGACATGTCGCCGCGAAGAGTGATCCTTCTTATCATATAGTTTTGCCCAAATACATAATAAAAAGATAAAGACTGATGTACTATACTGCTAACGTGCTAACACTCCGTTGAGGTTATGTGTTGGTGTTATACCAAATTGTGCAACAACTGAAGCCAGATTATCAGAAAATGGCACGTTGAAATGAGGATCCCTTATTGGCTAAACTTGTAACGTGCGCAGCTTTCCCTGCTACTGTCTTATTTGAGCATTTACGTTTCCCTGTTTTTTTTTTGCTTCATATGTTGTACTGAAAGTATTTTCAAATGTCATTTAACCCTTCATATGAAACGTGGGTTGCTTTTTAAGCAATCGGCATTTTCTTAATCGCGCGTCTACAATTCCCCAACTCCTAGTACCTTCTTAGAATAGTCTAAATATTGCATTAAAATGTTAGACGCCGTCAGTTAACGTTCAGTAGTTGCGACGTAGGGACCTAAAGTGCTTTGGGGTGTACGAAACCCCACGTTTCAGAACCCTTGCATTATTTTGCGTATGTTTTTTAAAATTGCAATTATAGTTTTCAGCTGGTTTTTATGAAATATTTTTATAAAAGATGCTGCAAATTGTAACTAATTGGTTCTACGATAACTGACATAATAATAATAATAATAATAATAATAATAATAATAATAATAATAATAATAATAATAACACCACTAAAACTGAGAGATCGCGAAATAGATACTCACCACGTTACTGATCAAGAAAAACATCGATCATGGGCAGAAAAACCACTGCACGGGAGACACGTCAACGAGGTTGGTCAGGAATATGTCGACAATTACGCGTCGAACTACTGGCTCACTTCGGGACAAATGTTTCCTAAAACAGAAGGATTCCTCTTGGCTATACAAGACCAAGTGATCCCAACCAGAAATTACCTTAAGTATATTGTTTCGGATCCCTCAGTACAGAGTGACAGGTGTCGATATGATTGCCAAGCGACAGAATCCATTCAACACATAACGGGAGGATGTCAGGTGTTTGCACAAACAGAATATAAAGCACGACATGACAACGTTGGAAAAATACTGCACCAAGAACTAGCAGTGAAACTAAATCTTGTGGCGACGGAGAAAGTTCCTTACTACAATTACGCACCAGAGCCAGTACTTGAGAATGGCGAATATAAATTGTATTGGGACCGTACTGTTCTCACCGACCAAAGAACTGTCAATAATAGACCGGATCTTATTTTAGTGGACAAACGGTTAAGAAGAACGACGCTTATTGACGTGGCCATACCAAACAACAGCAACCTACAAACGAAATCCAACGAGAAGATCGTAAAATATCGAGACCTTCAAGAGCAGATTAAAAGGCAATGGGAGATGCAATGTGTCAGAACGGTTCCAATAATAATATCGTCAACGGGACTTATTCCAAAAGCTTTGTTAGAAAACCTTAAACAACTAGGACTAAGTGAGCACCTCTACAAAATCATGCAGAAGGCGGTGTTACTAGGGACTGCACGGGTCGTTAGGAAGTTCATGGGCACAGAAGACCGACCACCATCCAGGACCCGATAACATGGAAAGGGTCACACCAGAGCTCAATCCTTTTGATATCTAGAATATCTGGGATGAGTGAATGTTCCCCTTTGAGGGAGTGCGAAGGCCACATGGCCAAGTTATAATAATAATAATAATAATAACCACGTAAATTGAGAGGAACTATCAGGAAAATACGAGAAGAAGAGGAACCTGTGACAAAAAGAGTTAGACATAATTCTCAAGGACGGTGTGTAGTATGTTCTAGGAATAAGGACAGGAAAACAAAGTACTATTGTCAATCGTGTGGTGCATTTTTGTGTCTGGAACACGTAAACATTTACAGCGAAAACTGCGGGAAAAGTGATGGCTAATAATTCTTTTCCTGATTCGAATTTTTAATGTTCATGTTTTTTTTTGTAGTTGTAAGGGCCTTTAGTTCTAGACTATAATGATTTATAGCTTAATATATCACTTATTATTAAATATTGTGTTACGTTTAAATATTCATGTTTTTTTCCTCCAAAATGACAATACTCTAAATATATCATGTTCTTTGCGCTGAGAGTAAAATCTCCTCCTAAAATATCGAATTTTGTTTAAAATAAAGCCAATTGTAAATTTAATTTTACCTAAACTAATGATTTAAATTAACCCCTATAATGTTTAAAAAATTTTTTAATGGGGTAAGTAATACCCCACGTTTCAGAATATGTTAAAAACAGTCACGTTTCATATCAAGGGTTAAATTACCCTTAACGCAACGCATTATTAAATTGGAATTTTAAAAGCTATATCTTTTGTAAAGTTATCAGTACGGGTGGGCAAGAAATTGAATAATCGATTAAACGCTTAATATTTTAGCAAACAACTGAATAATCGATTAATCGAAATCATTGAATATCGATATTTTCTGAAATATTAGTCGATAAGTCGATTAATCGGTAATTTCTTAAAAGTGAATCGAATAATCGATTATTGTCGCCCACCCCTAATTCCATAATATTGTAGTAAGTGAAACTGAAGCTGAAATTTCGGTAGAATCATTATTAGACTGATGTTATTATAAAAAGAGGTAATAAATACTTTGGCTGAATCAGCAGATAAAAATTTTCAATTTAGTTTTAATTTGTAAATATGGCTTGGCCTTGGGATAGTCAGAATATAAGCAAGTGTTTTTGAACAACAGCTGCACTGATGCTTCTATATTTTTTACTAGTTTCGTCCCTATTAGATTAATTTTTAAAAATAGCGATAACTCTGAAATACATGTATGGCAAAATTGCAGGCCCTCATCAACTCGTTTCTGTCGTCCGCTTAACATTCATGCTCGTGAGACTCCTAAATTAATCTTTGCAAAAACAAAATTTGGATCATCGAATTAAAAATTTAAAACCCTTTTTTTACAACGAAGGAGCCCTTAATTTTCAAAATCATTTTTTAAAACGATTTACGAACATACAAATGATTTTTTACATGATTTTTATCGTTAGTGATAATTGATACTTCCTATTATATAAATATAGATAATGAGCAAAAAAATCAACAATTATTTGTCAAAAACACGATATATTAAACGTGTAATACTTAAAAACTTTTATGTCTTATTTCTGGTAAACCATATTAGGGCCAGCTTTCCTAGAAATTCGACCAGTGTGCGCCGGGTCCAAAGGTCACATGCCAGTATCATGCTAGTTTTCGCGCGGGGAAGGAGACATACCGTTGACGTGCCGATGCCGCCGCGGAGAGTGAATCTTCTTATCGTAGTTAATATTCGCTGGTAAAGGGGAGGTCATTATTAAGAGGAATTGATATCATATTATCAATTGCATCAATTAAACATTCCAATTCATCCAAACTGCGGATTATAAATTTAATATTGAATCAGAAATATACTGGCCATATAAAAATGTTTCTAATTTTAAATTATTATTTATTACAATCGCCCAAGATATTATAGAACCAGGAGTATACTCAAGCTTAAATAAAGTTATTTTATCTATACTGGAAACCACCCTTCCTTAACAATAAAATTTGAAAATAGTTTTAAAGACTCCTCAAAATTTTGAAAACATGTAGCCTCTCTATGGATATTAAACTCCTCCTTACTTTGCTGTATTGCTTGCACCAATTGTAATTCCTCAAGTTCCTCATTTTTTTCGTCTTTACTTTGATGAACAAACACATTCTTTGAATAGTAATTGGGCCAGTTTGGAAAAATAGTTGGTATGGCATTTTCCTTTAATCGGGGATATTTTAAATGTACTGTAATGATTTTACCTAACTTAGGATCCTGTTGCGCATTAATCCAAATTATATCACCTGCAGAAAAATCTAACTCACACACTTTAGGGTTTTTATTGGGTTCTAAATTGTCACGCGGGATAGCTTGAAGCTACTTCTTTTGCAACTCATCACTTTATGGAAAACTAAAAACATGAACCTTAGGTCCTTTCGGGTAGTTTCCACGGTAGCCTGGTGCACAGCATCTGGACGGCATTGTTCACACAAATTTAAACACACTAAAGTACTAATATTATAAAGAAAGTCACCGAAATCACCGAAAATCGAAGAAATATTAAGAATCCGGTCGCAGGCAGTGTTGCCAGGATTTTAAGAATCGTCTCGTCATCCTCGAACTGCTAGCGACAGCCCAAATATTAAATCGTTTGCGTTGATGGTTGTGCAATGGTAAAAAATAAATGGTAAAAAATTGTCGTACGCATGGCCTTATATTGTTACGAATTTGCAGAATTGCCTCGTCCTGACCATCAGGATTTGACTCGTCTGGGTCGGTAGAGTTAGTTTCATACATTATTATTTGGAATGTAAAGTAAACTATTTAACGTATATTTAGTTGGACTTTAATTTTTACAGCATTTGTTGAATGGCATTTGAAATTATGTTTTTAAATGGAACTAAGTATTTATAGAAAATAATTAGTATGTCTCACTATCCGGTTTTTATACATTTACTTTTCGGATTTTATATATGTATTTATATTTAATATAACTAACTATTTAATATACCAAAGCAAACTTTTACATTAAGTATCTAATATATTGTTAATTGTAATCCAAGACAAATATTTTACGTTTCTTTGAAAAATATTTTGTGGCAAACTACAGTGATGGTGAATGGTGATAAGGCGCCCAATCTGGCAGCACTGGATACAGAATACATCGAAGACGGCGGGATGGAATTTAACATTCCAGTCGCCCAGCGTGGCAATCAATTTTAAATACTTTTACTGGGCTCCTCTGAATGCTTTTCTTATAATAAATAATGAGGTTTTCCAACATGTTGCTTTGTCAACAAGAAATGTGTATCTTTGATAAACATTTTATAATAATATATCTTATGAACTGTATGATGACAGCCATTAAGACTGCTTTATCTTATTTACATCAAGTTACGAAAGATATTATTATTTATCTAACTCTCCTATCTTTCAAAATTTGCAGACGCCATGCGTTGCATCGAATTTGTAATGGATAGACTGTATATGGCTAACTATTTTTTTAGTGAAATCAAATTTCATGCAAACTTTATCCGAGAAACAATCCGTCAGGCCTTACCATCGCCGATCTAGAAGTGATGACCATTTCCTGAAAACTAGAAACAAATATGACATTGAGGAAAGCAGAAAACGTGCCGAAAATGATGGTTATATGAAATTTTTAAATTCGGAGAGGAATTTCCAATCTAGTGCCAGCAAGGAAGCAAATAAAAAAGAAAACGAAGACGATGCAGATAAAAATAAGAAAAAACGTTTTGCTGCCTATTTAGCTACAGCAGAAACTGTAATGTGCAACTCTACCCCATCTAATATTGAGGTAATTAATAATGTGATTTAGTTGTAAAATTTAAATTGGTCACTTAGACACCTAAAGTAAATATCTTTCAGTTTTATGGTAATTCGGCGAGATGATTATATTTAATTGACTTGCACGAAAGTTACATAGGTATTTTTAAATGTGTTTGATCAGGTTATAGGAATTTATTGTGGACTACCTATATTGAAACATTCACACATTGAATTGTTCTGATTCCACTAAAAGATTCATACGTGTTGTAATGAACGCCGATTTACCCTATTCTTATACGTACTGTGTATTCGGCCTCTCCTTCACCTCCTGTTCATTATCTGTACCCGGGTTCGTAGTACCAGTGTGTTGACACCCTATTTTCGTCGTAAAATTATCTACCTATACACCTGGGCGTTTTTTGCCACTTAGTTGACAACCAGTTTATGCCTCTTACAAGTACTTAATTCTATACTCAGTTATATTTACTATAATTAAATGAAGGTAAGCTACATCAGTTTCGTTTGAAATTTCTAAAACAAGAATTGAAGTTGCGAATTTTTAAGGGAGCACACAATTGAAAGGTAGCATTTTCTTATTTAAAAGCGGCTAAAGTTATTCAATTAATTTTTAATATGACCTCGTATCTACGGCGCCAGACAGTCAGTTTTTGCACCGCAAAAGAAAACTACACTGGAATTATTATTTAGGCTCTGTGAATTTTTTTCAGTGTATCAGCTTTCCTGGTATATCATATTTTATTTGAGAGCATGATAGTTAAAACGAGCGAGTCAAGCAGTTATGGATTAGTACGAAAATAAATCAATTACCAATACTCGCACCGCAGTGCTTAACTTGCATTCCTTCAATTCCTAAAGGTAAATTATTTTGTGGCTTACGGCCAAAATAAACTCTACAATGTCTACTTAAATAAAAGGGAGGATGATTATAGCTTTTGTTGATTTTAATGGAACAATCATAATATTCAGAATCATACTCGGCCAAATTTTTTTAGTGCTCCAATATTACAAGGTGCAATTAGCACTGATTAGTTTAACGGAATAAGCACTAAATTATCGAGTACATACAACAAACAATATTCGCACATATACAAGTACCCTAAGCATTATTTTCATCTTAAAATTACACTTACTGTCTATCATTTTAACGCTAGACCCGGAACCTGCTACTGTAGCTTTAATTGCTTCTTCTAACCTCTGTTTCTTTGTTGACTGACGAATTTCACCCAGCGTTGCTTTACGTTAATTTTCGAACCATCGACCTAATTTTGTCGTAATTACTTAGTTACTTTCAATAGCCTCTAAACTGTGAGACAATACATTCGGCTTGGTCACAACTAAGACCATGGTACTAGAAAATTAAGATTTTAATTTTTAGAAGTGATATTTCTATTAGAATTTGTTATTGGGCATTACGACCTACAGCAATTGACGTTTATGATAAGACTAAATTTTCTCCGATAATTTCACGCTTTTATAGTAGCTTTTTGACGCGTTTCTTCCCCAGAAAAATCCGGAATCTGTACACCTGCACCAAGAAAACACGTGCCAGGTTACGCAAACGCTCCAATTTCGACGAAAATGATGCATTCGAATCAAAATCTAAAGTATGTCACCGCGTTTTAAAATCGGATCTCGAATCGTGTGAAGTTTAACACCATGCCGTTTATTGAAATATATTTTAATGGTAAGTGGTTTTCTAAATCTGCCACCTCTTCAAATAGTACTGGAGAAGGAGGCTAGATGGTCGACGTATAGATTGACACAGGCGGTGATCAACAATCCGCAGGCGATCATCATGGTGCCCAACAGGCTGGAAAATGCCAATGAGCAGGACAGTGTGTTGGGTCTACCATCAGATGTTATGCCTACCAAAATCACCTATTACCATGCCTATGACGTCCTCCTACCAGAGAGGAACGAATGGGCGAAGGACTCTGCAAATCTGAGAAGAACAGAGAATAGTTGGTTCACTGACGGCTCCAAGACCAATGATGGTACGGGAGCCGCTGCATGGAATAAAAATGGTAAGGCTGAGCTTAAATGTTCCCTAGGCAAACATGCAACCATTTTTCAGGCTGAAGTTAAGGCCATTGATATGACTGCACAGTGGCTCATCAATAGAAACTGGAAAGGCAAGTCAATCAAAATTTTCTCGGACAGTCAAGCAGCTCTAAAAGCTCTTGATTCTAGCCGTTGTTCATCCAAGACAGTATGGAACTGCCAGGAACTACTCACCAAACTAGGGAGAGAAAACAAACTTACATTGATCTGGATACCTGAACATACAGGATATGAAGGAAACGAAAAAGCTGATGCTCTTGCGAAGCAGGCGGCCGCAACGGCCTTCATAGGACCAGAACCAGTACTGGGAATAGCTTATAACACAGCTAAAGAAGCCCTCTCCAGGTGGACACAAAATCAATTTGTAGATAAATGGAGAGAGTTATCAGGCCTAACTCATTCAAAGTTGGCGGTGAATCTGCCATCAGGAGTGAGAACGGGACAGCTTCTTCAACTTGGCCGGCAGCAGGTACAGGCTGTAGTTGGCATGTACACTGGCCACTGTCGGCTAAGAAGCCACATGAACAAGATAGGTCTCTCCGAAGAAACGGAATGCCGCTTGTGCTTGGAGGACGAAGAAACATTGGAGCATGTTATATGCCACTGTCCAGCAATGGAAAGAACCAGACAAACAGTCTTTGGAAATACTCAAATCACACTTGTAGATTTGAAAACTATCCACCCCAGAAAGCTGTTCGATTTCTTGAAAAGGATCGAGCCTCTGGCATAGTGGAAACACATATGTGAGCCACAATAGACCAAGGGTCGCAGTGGAGGGTCCTATTTGGACCCACTCACGTGTACAAATACAATACAAATACAAGTGGTTTTATTTTTTAATTGACCGGTGTTAGGTGCTTTTTGTCGTACGCTTCTATTAGGTAAAATGATTAACTCTTTTTCGCGATTCTGGCATTACTTCGTGAAAGTTAAACCTCAATTTGTTTTTAATTCTTGTTAATTAAAATAAAATTATAATTTTATTTGAACGTTTTCTCGCTGGTTTTATTCGAGAAGTAATTTAATTTTTGAGCAATTAAAATTAAATTAAAAATTTTGTACTTATATTTTTAAACAAATTGTTGAAACATTTCTTAAAATAAATCAGGTGCCACAGTTCGCCACAGTGTCATACTATTCCTCGTATTAAAATGAGTAACTATATAAAAAAGTATTGTGCTTGTGGACCACACACCAGATGTGAAACTTCATCCAAATATTTTTATTTTACGCAAATTCGCTGACACGAATGGTAGAACAAACAAAATATATATTTTTATTTTATGCAAATTCGCTGACATGAATGGTAGAATATAATATACATGAAACTGCGACCCGTTAAACGATCGATTTTGATCATATAATAAATAGGTGAGTAAGGCGTGGATAGTAGGATATACGAAGATGAAAGATGGTTATGTCATACTTGGTTTGAATTGTGAATGGGACGGTATAAAAATTCGCCCCGCCAATCTCCGTCTTTACTTTTGTTCCCGTTTGCCGTATCACAGATTTTCTAACTTTTGTAGCGTGTTCACCATTCATCAAATTACTCATAAATTACAGCGCGTCTAGAGAAGATTATTCTAATATCGCGGTTGTCTATGTGAGAAAATTTTACGGAAAAGGCAGAAACATGATTTTTAGAAACATTGGTGAACATGTATTTAGATATGTATACAGGGTGTCCGGTAAGTTCGGGGCAAACTCTCGGTAGCTTATAGGGGATGTCAAAATAAGTCTAGTGTTTCATATAACTTTTTTCCCTACAGCTCCTCCTAACGGAGATACAGGGTCGCAAAAGTATATTCAACAATTCACATTTTTGGTTTTAACTTTTAAACCACTCTGTATAATTCAACAAAATTTTGGGATTTTCTTAAGAGGATTATTATCCTTAAATCGACATTACAGTGTACTCTTTAACGTTTTAAGGAAGTCAGAAATGGACTGGCTCTCACACAAAACGGACGAAATTTTTGACAGGTGTCATTCAATTGCGACGAAAATATGATTCTCATATACTCCCAAGGTTTTACTAAAAAAAAAGGTACTCTTAATTTTTTTCGATTAAATCAACCGTTTTCGAGAAAATTTGTTCAATAAGCGATCGTTGTAAAAAAAGGCCAATGATCTGATAAATAACTTATTTATTTCAAATATCATTAATTAGTGAAAAAACTTAAATTATAATATTAAATTAACATAAGGATAATAAAATTGACAACTACTAACTGAGATTGCAGATATCCCGTCTCATCCCGATAACCATATCGCCTTATTTGCCGACGATACGGCAATCTATTCCCGAAATTCCCTAGCTGAAGTGGCGAAATCAAACGTCTCTGAGCACTTAAACGCTTTAATCTCCTACTATAAACAGTGGAAAATCACACTGAACATGTCTAAAACTGAGCTTATACTAATGTCCAGAAAGCTCAAGGACATAGATATAGCACATTTAATAGTAGGCGATACCACTATAATTCCCAAACAAAAAGTCAAATACCTCGGTATAATATTCGATAGCAAGTTGAATTTTAGCCAGCATATGCTTGCCATACAATCAAAAAATGCAGCTATAAAAAAGGGTTTAGTCTTGTTGATCGGGACCAGATCCTGTCTGAGCCCGCGCAACAAGCTTATCCTTTATAGAACAATAATCAGGCCTGCACTTATGTATGGCGCTCCTGTATGGTGCTCCGCGGCCAGGGGGTACAAAAAGAAAATTCAGGTTATCCAAAATCACTACCTGAGGGCGGCGTTCTCTCTCACTTTGTACGATCGAGTAAGGGTCGAAGACCTGCACGCGTGGGCACAAATCGAATACGTCGAGGAATACATCGATGGCCTCGCGTGTAGGTTTTTCGAAAACCAGGTGGGAGGGTCGTCGCTCACGGCAAATATCGCCAACGTGCGATATAGCCCGGAGCACCCCATAAGGCACGGCACTATCTATCGAGAAACCAAAATGTTCAATAACACACAAATTTACAAAAACGTCTCTCCCACCTTTGACGGACGAACGTGGCATCACGGCGACTACAGCCAAGGAAAAAGCAAACATGCTCGCCAAAATGTTTTCTTCGCACTCTACCTTGGACGTCCCCCAAGGCAAGACTCTCCCCACCTTATCGAACATCAACACTACCATGGCAGAAGTCAAATTTCATCACCGTGATATTCATAAAATCCTTAAAAATCTAGATACGCAAAAGGCATCAGGACCGGACGGAATACCTGCCATCGTGTTAAAGAACTGCGCCAACGAACTAACACCCATTTTTTCCAGGCTTTTTTCTCTGTCTTACGGAAAAGGGATTTACCCATCTTCTTGGAAAGTCGCTCGAGTGCAACCTGTTCCAAAAAAGGGCAAGAAAACCACGCCCTTAAACTATCGTCCTATTGCCTTGCTTCCAATAATCTCCAAAGTCATGGAACGTGTAGTCAATCAGCAACTGCTCAAGTACCTCGAGAACAACAAAATAATCAGCGGAAATCAATACGGCTTTCGCAAAGAGAGATCGACAGGAGATATATTGGCCTATGTCACTCATATATGGAGTAGGGCAATTGAGAACTACGGAGAGTCTCGAGCGATTACGTTGGATATTTCAAAGGCATTCGACAGAGTTTGGCATGCTGGACTGCTCAGCAAACTACCGTCATTCGGACTGCCAGCCTCTCTCTGCAGCTGGCTTGCCAGTTTCCTTAAGAGCCGATCTCTGCACGTTGCAGTCGATGGACACATCTCGGACACATTCACCATCAACGCGGGCGTGCCTCATGGCGCAATACTTTCACCAACTCTGTTCCTCATCTATATTAATGACCTGCTGACCGAAACAAATAATCCTGTTTACAGTTTTGCAGATGACAGTACCCTTGTCTCTCACTTTAGATTAGAAAAACCCTTACCAGCGACTGAGACTCATCACCGCAGACAGGAGCAGATTACAGCAATTAATCAAGACCTGGAGAAAGTTCAAACTTGGGGCGACCGAAATTTGGTCCAGTTCAATGCAGCAAAGACCCAAGCAGCCACGTTTACCAAGAGGGCCAATACAGCGGGCCCTGACATTATTATGGCAGGGTCGACCATTCCTTCATCCTCGTCAATCGGACTGCTGGGTATCTCGGTCAACAGCAATATGTCCTGGCATGACCACGTTGCTAACATCGCAAAATCAGCCTCCCAGAAGCTTGGTGCGCTATTTCGCAACAAAAAACTATATACACCGCAGCAGTTGCTCTTGCTCTACAAAGCGCAAATAAGACCGTGCTTAGAATATTGCTCACATATCTGGGGTGCCGCACCAAAGCACACCCTAAAGCTGCTGGATTCCATACAGAAGAGAGCAGTGCGTCTCGTCGGCGACCCGGAGTTGACCCGGAATCTAGATAGTCTGGAACACCGCAGACATGTAGCCAAGATATCTCTGTTTTACAGATACTTTCACGGCAGATGTTCCCAGGATTTGGCCCGCCTCATCCCGCCCCTGGCAGCTCCTATCAGACAGTCACGACAGACGGCAAGAGCGCACCAGTTCGTCGTACAACTGGAAACTCCTAGAACATCGCTTTACAAGAACTCCTTTGTCTGGCGCACTGCATCACTGTGGAACTCACTCCCAGAACATCTGTTTCCCACTAATTACAACTTACAAATATTCAAGAGCCGTGTCAATCAACATCTTCACACACACACCGCTCGTCGAGCGCCATAGGGTCTCCCTTTAGTGTGTGTACCACTGCCATAAAAAAAAAAAAAAAATACCAGGAGAGCAGGAGTAACCACGCGCCTTGGCGGTATAAGCGACCTGCCTCCTTATTGGCCAGCTCACCGTGATTGGTCACGAGTTAAATATGTAACCCACTTATATAGCTCACTTGATTCCATGCCACGGAAGCATCCATGACTCCGCAACCGGACCGCGGAAATTCGACTCATTCACTTCAGATCATTGCAATCGGATCAGACACAAAGTCTTTACCTTTTATTAGAAGTACCTTGCTAGTACTCTATGTTGTATATAGTTAATGTAAATAATGTAAATATTCTGACGCCCTGCTCCAAAGGGAGCACTTGAAACAGGGTTTTTTAGTATAGTTTTCCCTGTATATATTATCTGAACTAACAAATATCGCACAAGTAGCACGCAACAAGAGCTCATAGCAATTTCACGTCATAGCGTCCTTGAAGGGGTAACCCAAGGAAGGAACATATATACACAAGGCAGTACCACACTCCTGGTTTTAGCTAGTAGGATAACAACATCCCCTAAGGGTGCCACCATCCGCTGGCCGAACGTTGAAGCAAACAACGACAGGCAAAACAGCGTGATGTAACTATAAGCATACTATTAGAATTAGGAATGTAAATCCACCATAATCAATTATGAATAAATATTATAATGCTAATGTTAGTAACTGAGAAACGGAGAATTTATTCTGAAACATTCAACTTGAGATTTGCCCGATCGAAAAACATTTAAAAAAATTGAGTGACAGGCAAAAATTAGTTTAAAATGTTTGCAGTAATAAAATAAAAAAAATCCTTTGCGTAAGAAGTAGCAGGTTCTGTTTAGTAACAGTTGAGAGTAAGATGTTGCTTAAGCAGATGTTCAATATGCCCTCCTTGAACTTGAATACACTTTCTAATTACACGCAGGTCTTCTCGTTGTACTGCAAACAACGTACCAGAATTGTTTCGAATTTGTCACCAATACTGCCTAATCCTTAGAACCAAATCTTCTCTGGTATTAACTAGCGTTGAATAAACTAATTCCTTTAAATAATCCCAGAAAAAGAAGTCCAATGGATTGAGATCTGGGGATCTAGCTGGCCACGGAAAAGGTCCTCCACGTTGGCCCTCTATTGTTGGCCAAAAGCAGCACTAAACGGACGAAATGGGGTGGTGCACCGTCGTGCATAAACCACATGGATGCTCTAATGTGAAGAGGTGCATCTTCCAGTAGCTCGTTCAAATATTGCTGCAAGAATTGCAAGTAGCGTGCATCATTTAATCTATCGTCTAAAAAAATGGACCAATAAGATGGTTTCCAATTATACCAGCCAATACATTGACCATAAACCTTTGCTGGTGTTTTGTTTGAAAAATCTCACGGGGATTTTCTTCTGTCCAAATATGTAAATTATGAGATTTGATTATTCAATCTCAGGTAAAACCTGCTTGATCCGAAAACAAAAT
Source organism: Pissodes strobi (assembly GCA_016904865.1). NCBI lineage: Eukaryota > Metazoa > Arthropoda > Insecta > Coleoptera > Curculionidae > Pissodes > Pissodes strobi. The sequence goes on from MU184185.1 coordinate 128,819, forward strand.
TATGCTCGAAAAACTGTTATTTTCTCTATGTCGCTGCAAAAACCAGTTGGCATAGTCGAGTCTTGCTGGGTAATCTTCTGGCGACATAGCATGTACCTTTTGAATGTGGTACGGATGAAGCAGTTGTACTTTAAGGAACCACCCATTTTGTTACGCCAGTTTGTGTTGCTAACTTGCGAATACCGTTAGACGGATTCTCCTTAATTTGTTCCAACATACGCTCCTCCACTTCGGGAATTCTTGCGTTTCTTTGGGCACCCTCTCCACCACGTCGGGGTAAAAGGCTCCCTAAATAAATGATATTCATTTCTATAATCAATTTAATAATTAACACTAACAATTAAAATTAATTTTTTATTTTACCTGTTTCTCTTAACCGACGATCAATTCTTTCAAATGATTTTCGATTGGGTAAAACTCGAGCTGGAAATCGTTCAGAATAAATTCTCGTTACCTGCAATGAACTACACAAAGCTTTTCAATAAACCAAATACATGTCAGTGTATTCTGCGAGAGAGTATTCTGCCTTAATTAAATTATTTTTTTCTACTACCGTGCGTAAAGAACTCACTTTACGCACTCTCCAAGATTCGTAAAATAGGCCTTTTTAATGTGAAGTGCGTAAAGTAAGTTATTTTACGCACTAGTGCGTACAGTAAATCTGACATTTTTTTTGACGTTTGGAGTAGTGCGTAAAATAATATATTTTCCGCACTAGTGCTTAAAGTATTTTAATATTATTTTTGTTTTCTGGTAGTAGAAAAAAAATTGTATGCTACTCATGCGTAAAGTACCCTTTTTATTCATGGGATTGTGGCATTCGCCTACGGCTCATGCGACAATATTCCCATTCATAAAAAAGGGTCACTTTACACACTTGTTGCATAAATAACTATTTTGTACGACTAATAAGGGTTTTTGACAAAACTTGTCAACTTTGTTGCGTCAGTGAAACAACCTGCTTACTAACCTGGAGTTTGTCTAATTCCACCACAATAATGATTAAAGATTACTGAAATTAGAAACTAATAAAAGTAAAATTTTTTCGAAAACGGTTGATTTAATCGAAACAAATGAAGAGTACCTTTTTGTTAATAAAAGCTTGGGAGTATCTGAAAATCATATTTTCGTCGCAATTGAATGACACCTGTGAAAAATTTCACCCGTTTTGTGTGAGAGCCAGTCCGGTTCTGACTACCTTAAAACGTTAAAGAGCACATTGTAATGTCGATGTAAGGATAATAATCCCCTTAAGAAAATCCAAAAATTTTATTGAATTATACAGAGTGGTTTAAAAGTTAAAATCAAGAATGTAAATTGTCGAGTATACATTTGCGACCCTGTATCTCCGTTAGGAGGCGCTGTAGGGAAAAAAGTTATATGAAACACTAGACTTATTTTGATATCCCCTATAAGATTTCGAGAGTTTGCCCCGAACTTACCAGACACCCTGTATTTGAGACCACCTAGACACATCTATGTTAAGATACGGGTATTTAACCCCAATAGAAGTTCTAATTCGCCAAAAAATATTTATTCGTCTTGATTACACCCATATTAAATATGCTGCTTGTCTTGCGATCAGCCTAAGACTCTCGTGCGCAGTTCGCCTCGCGCCTCGCCGCTCGTCCGTCCTGCCTTTCCAGGAGTGAAGCGTCAATAGATGGGGGGAAGGTATCGCGTACGGCTAACATGGCCATCCTGCAAATAGAGCGTCCTCGCTCCGCATAGATACATGTTTCCAGAAATGCAACAAAAATCTACGGCAGTATGTTCGTGATAATCCACGATTAATATGGTAATTAATATTCTCTAGTGTTGATAGTAATTATTATTTAAAGACATTAAAACGTGTAACAAATTAGTTACTGTTTACATAGTAAACCTTATTGTTATTCATGATTGCCACTATGAATTGGATAGGTCCACTTTTACTGCCACCTTTTTTTATCTAACCAAAATGGGATCGCCACTTGCCCTTGATGTATAGTGGGATCGCCACTAACGTTCTTTACATTTTAGGTTGTGTTGCCACCTATTTTCATCTACGTCTAGTGAGTCGCCACTAACCCATTTTTACGTCTTGTACCTTCTAAGGCATAGTGGGATCGCCACTATCTCTTTCATTTAATTCTTCTTACTAAAATACAAAAACCGTCAAAACTTTAATTCCGAACAACTTACATCAGCCCTAAACATTTTAACTTTAATATTAGCACTTTTGTTCCCGTTTGTCGAATCACAGATTTTGTAACTTTCGTAACACGTTCACCATAGATTCCTTTTAAATTAAAGCGCGCCTAAAGAAGATTATTCTAATATCGCGGTTGTCTATATTACTTTCCTTTAGAATAGCCATGCTGTACCATGTTGCCACGTGAGAAAAATTTCCGGGGAAAGGCCGAAACATGATTTTTAGGATCATTGGTGAACATGTTTTTAGATATGTATATTTGAGACCACCTAGACACATACCTATTTTTATCTAACCAAAGTGGGATCGCCACTTGCCCCTGACGTATAGTGGGATCGCCACTAACGCTCTTTACATTTTAGGTTGTGCCACTAACCCATTTTTACGTCTTGTACCTTCTAAGGCATAGTGGGATCGCCACTATCCCTTTCATTTAATTATTCTTACTATTCATTATTACATTACCAATGCATCACTAATTTTAGGCAAATCTATTACCTACCTCAGTTTTATATTTGCTAAACTTTATGGCAATCATAAAAATAAATAATAAAATATTCAAATGAATTAACAACTGAACCAGTAAATCAATACAATTCAACAAAATCATAAGGTACTATTTACCATGACATTACAAATGCAACAATTATTTTAGACAAATCTATTACATCAGTTTTGTATTAGAGGCAACACCCTCCATTATTCGTTACAGTCGTTCTTATTTAAGTTAAAATACGAAAACCGTCAAAACTCTAATTCCAAACAGCTTACATCAGCCCTAAACGTTTTAACTTTAATATTAGCACTTTTACTTTTAAGGCGCACGACCCTGGCGTCGGCTGAAATGCTAAAATAATTAGTAAATCAAACTATGCCCAAACTACTTATACTATATCTCGTATCTCTGTGATTGCGTTTCTCGAGCGAATCAGTGAAATCTAGATTATTCATCATTCATCGAGATATCTCTCGATAGTCCACATAAACCGTTCAACAAATTGTCAAGAACTTTGAATTTGTAATACTATTTTACCTGATTTATTAAAATTAGCAATCAGCAATACAAACATCTCACAATGGTCCTTATATAAACAATGATCTTGCAATCGTTCACCTTCAGCCGTAGCGGGTCGGAGTTCGTTTTCTTGCACCGATTCTGCTACTCTACTGAATTGCGCCTTCGTCTATTGTGCTCCGGCATGCGTGGTCCCACGCCGCACTCACGAGGGCTGCTCGAATATTACTCTAACACGGCATCCTGCACTTGGTGCGTCCCTGCGACACCTCTTACTTGCACGACACTGCAATTTTAAATTACAAACCAACAGATACCGGCATATGACTGATTCAACATTTTAATTATTTACTTTTTTAAAATATTACGTAACGTAAGGTCAACCTGGTACTACATACAGTATGGAGAGATTGTCACTATTGAGGTCTAGTGGAGTTGCCACTAACCACCATCTGCTACGGAAAGGTTGGGCGTTGGCGCCTGGCGTCTACTGAGAAGGTGATGATGACAACAACGCCACCTTTGTCTGTTTCGTTAACTAAGCAATTTGCTGTTGTTGGGCAACCGTTAGGCTAATTAAAGTTTCTTACTCCTTCGGCAATATAAATTTTTTACTTTTAAAAAAATTGTCAACAATAGTGTTCCAAAAATCAGTTTTTGTCCCTCCTGTTAAGCTTTCTTTTTAAAAGTTCAGCTCTTTTTTTTATCTAAGATAATCAATTACTTTATATATTCAATATTTTAATTTTTCGTTCATACACATCATCGGCTATTTGCATTTTAAAATAGATGGTTAATTGATCAAATTCTGACAGTACACATTAACGAAATACAATAAATAATAGTAAAAATATATGCATATTGTAATCTACTAAAAAGCATAAGCTACTAAACAAATATCACCCTGTCACAAGTTTGAACTTGAACTTGGAGATTGTTATATAAACATTAAATGCAAACTATAAACAACGCGAGCAATCAACGGGAGCGACTTTGAACTTTATGCATGCAATGATCATCCCTTTGTTTTATATAAATACGCTACCGAACCCTCAGTTCGGCAGACTTAGTCTCACCTCCAGCTCCCAAGGTTAGTCACTTGACGACTGCCTCCTGGGTTCTATCCGCTCCTAAAGTTAGTCATACGACTGCTTTAGGTTCCATTCCTTTCCTACCCAACCTGGTACCGGTTAGTCACTTGGCGACTGCTAGGGCCAGGGGTTGCACAACCTCCATAGTAAAGTCTTGACAAGAAGTTTGTCAGAGTGTTTAGAAAGACAAGTGTCTAAATAGTCAGTTAAAAAGTTTAGTGAAATCTCTTAGTGCTCTTAAATAAAACCCCACCCTTAAGAAAAACTATAAATTATAAGACAGTAAACAAAGACCTATAAACAGTACCTCAAATCGAGAAAACATGCGCACCGTCGTAATCGGGTATAATAGAATCTCATTTTTTCTGACCAATAATTATTGTTAAAGTGTTATCGTTAATATATTGTTATTTTTATAAACTAAACGTGCTTACTTTATCATCTCTTCTTACCCCACGTAACGCGATCCCGGTCTACCTCAGTTACCCCCCGGCACGCTAAACAAGGCGTGTCCTCACGAGTAGAACATCCAGTGGTAGACTAAAGGAAGCATTGAGACCCCGTCATTGTAATAATCGCGACGAGGCTCTTCTCTGAGAAGTTATTCTTTAAATAAACGCGCCCCCCCCCCTAAGATACTCGTGACAATATCAAACCAAATTCACTTTTAAATAAAGCAATAGAGTGTAAGGAAGGTAGAAGCTATATATTTGCAAAATCGTTTTGAATTTGCCCGACGTAAATCTAATTTAGGGTTTTATATTTTAGGTAAAAAACCTTATAAAACCGAAAAGATATCGACTTAGACAAAGTAGAGCTGGAATTCTAGTAATCAGCGATGAGAGTGTTAGTTCCAACCATCGAAAAAGATGTCACGGAGACTTTGGAGATTGTCGACAAGATAGCAATGATGTAATAATTGAAGGAGATTTCATTGATTCTGTAGAGGATTTTCAGCTTATAAAAAATAGAGAAAGAACTTTCCGGTGAGTAAGCAGTTTTGATATAAACTCACTCTTTCTTATTCTATATATTACTTCTAAGTTAGGGTTTGGCAAAATGAACTACAACGCAGTTTTATCTACAATACCTAAGCACAATTCTCACTTGCGATGAGCGTTTCGCTAATAAGATTTGCGTCATTGGGAGATGATTACACCTAACTCCATTTATACTGTATATCTGCTTTGCATTATCAAACGAAACAAAACAAAATAATCGTAGAAACTCCTTTAGTTAGGCTCGATCAACCAGTACAATGAACTGTATGTGATAGGACCCCTATCATTATTTAAACTATTCATACATTTAATAATTTTCATACTTTCGTAAGAACTTAACAATCTTCAATCCGATACACTATGAATTAAGTTTAAATTGTTAATTGCTATTCTGTGATTGAACCATCGAAGAGTACTATAGAACATTATGTAGTTAGGATGACTTAATTCAAGAGGTGGAAATCCCAGTAATACAGAATCAAGGGTCTGAGGAAGTTCCAGATATAACGGTAAAAGAAATTGTGTCAGCCATAAAAGGCCTGAAGAACAACAAATTGTAATGAAATTGAACAGTTGGGCGTCACTTTGTAATGATATACTAGCTCAGTCGCCAATTTGTAAGGATAAATTTAGTTGGGCACTAATTTGTAGCGAAAGTTAATTTATTTAATTTAATTAAGCATGAAAGCATGAGATTCGTTTTTATTTTCGTGAGGGGGTGGGTTGTCTCTTTTATTAACTAAAATTTTTCTTTTGGGCGCCAGAGTTCCTAGAGACAATGCGAACTGAATATGAATACGAAAATATCAATAACTATAAAGATAAGAATATCAGAAATTTGCCGTTATAATTCGTGTCTCACAGACCTCAATCTTGCGATAAATTAAACAAAGGAATTCAAACAACAATATATTAATTTTACAATTAAATTACAACAATGGTATCATGTTTATGAATAAATTGACTAGTAATGTGAATTAAAATTAATGTATAAGATAAAAAATGAATGAATGAGGCGATATCACTGGTCTTTACAATTGATTTATCTTCTGATTGGCTAATACTTAGCTTGTCCAACTATTCTGTAACCATGCATATTGGGACCTCTATTGGAACCGCTTCGGCCTATTCCCAAGTAAATGTTAATGGGTTAATCCAGGACTTACAGGTTAACCTAGTGTCAGCTCCCTCTACAGGTCTGCTACAGCGACGTGGACGAACACCTGCTACTTGCCAGGCACGATGTTTTTTTAGCCAACGTTGGATACATGCAAAAGAAATAATAACCTAGTCTTAGACCAATGTATATCGCTAATTAGAATATTCAGGGAAATATCGTGTGGACCTCAGTGAGACTGTTACACATGAGGAATCAATCAACAATTTTAAAATTTACTGGCAAAAATTATAAATAACTACAGTTACTCAAGATATCCTTTTCTTTACTTACAATATGAAATTTAAAAGAAATAATGACTGAAATTTAAATTCAAAAGAAAATTATGCAATTGCATTCCAATTAATGACTGTCGGCAAACCTAAATAAAAGATAACTTGAATTTAATGATAAATAGAAAAAAATAGAGATACAACCTCTCTATAAATGAGTCTTATAACTCCAAATAAATAATTTCAATTACTATTTTTATTTGGCCCTTGGCATATAAAAAATAATTGAGCGTAATTACGCCTCAATTAATTAAAGATATAGATAAGATAATCATTATCTCACATCGAGATAGAAATTTAGATAAAAGATAAAAAAAAAACGATAAATTTGCACATGTGAAATTAACCTCTCATAAATTCAAATTAATGTCGGTACATCAGTGTTGAGATGAGACAGGGCGAGTGCTAATAATATATGCTTGATGTAACAAATAAACTGAAAATTTAATTAAATAAACCTGGAAAGAAAAAATATTAAAACCAGCAATACTATGAGGGAAAATTCGAAGAAATTCTACCGAAAATTCAATTTACTACCTTTACAGGAATATATAGAACTTACTCCAAGAATTCCCCAAAGAATACTGTTTAATTTGAATGGAAATACGTTAAATAATGTGCGCGACCGCTAAACAATTAAATAATTAGGTTCTCTGAAAATTTAGGCTACACCACTTTCAAATTACATGAATTTGACTAATTAGCGACGCAATTATCCACCAATAAATCAGGATCTTAACCCAATGGTCACTACAAAAATTAAGATTATTGAAGCTGTAAGTTAATTGAAAGTGTAATATAAAAATGCTAAATTCTTGCTTTAGCCAAATACGATTAAGCGAATCAGAAGCAATTATTAATTATGAATTTAAAAATGAAAAAAAATAGTAAAATATATTGCAAGATGAATAAAATATTTCAAGATTAAAAACCAGCACTCACCCGTGTCAGCGTCGCCACAAAAATAAAACGTCCCCGCTTTCAAAATTCAAGACGTTCCACAAATTATGCTTTCCGATGTTTTAATTGGATAATTTATATCATGTGACTAACTACTCTAGGTCACGCAGCGTTAAGCAAAAGAAATTCCAATATATACCAAATATAGTAATCTATAGTAAATGAAATTCATAAATTGTAGGTATTAAATAGCGTACTGCGCTCCCCAATTAATAGATGTCACTATTAAATATAGTAATCTATAGTGAAACAACTCCACAAATTGTAGGTATAAAATAGCGTACTTATGCTTCCAAATAATTACTTGCACGAAATACACCCATTCGCGAATAGATGTCACTGGCAACTCAAATCCCAAACATCGAAAATCATTCGTAATTGAACTGAATTTAGTGGAGCGGAATAAGCTTATATTCCGTTACAAAATCGCCTGGAGAAGATGGCGAAATGATAAAACAGGGAGGCAAATGCGTCATAAAATCCCTCAAAACTTTATGATGCCTGCTTCTTTTAAGGAAATACACTAGAACAATGGAACAATGCCGTTGTGATAATCTTACACAAAAAGGGAGACATAACAGAAATTGGAAACTACAGACATATCAGCTTATTATTCCAGTTATATAAGCTCTTCATTTGAATAATCACTAATAGACTGGGACCTAAACTAGATTTCCACCAACCATTGAAGCAAGCCGGATTTAAAAGTGGCTTTGGAACAAATGATCACCTACAAGTAATAAAGTCCTTGATAGAGAAAGTTACAGAATACAAGCCATCGATACTAATATTTGTAGACTTTGAGAAAGCATTTGACCCAATCCAGCATACCTCCATACAACCCTTCTTCGCAATATATATAAAAGAGCAACAGATGCAATCAGAATGTAGTATGGCGACACAAATAAATTCCCCTTGGAAAAAGGTATTAGACAAGGAGACACCATCTCCACAAACTCTTCACCACTTTGCTGCAGAGCGCCTTGAAGAACAACAGTTGGGGAAATATATTGGAATCAACATAATTGGAGAATATCTGAACAACCTGAGGTTTGCAGACGGCACAGTCCTTATTGCAGACCGGGTGGATCATGCATGTCAACTTCTTCAAGAGCTTCAAAGTTCTTGTGCACGAGTTGGCCTTAAAATTAACTTCTCTAAAATTTTTTAAAATTGTATTGGCCAAGAACTTTTCAACATACTGCACGCAAATAGTGTATACCTATAAATATCTGGGCCATGAAATTAAATTGGGAAGAGACAACCAGACCACAGAATTAAACAGAAGAATAGGACTGACATGGGCAGCTTATGGAAAGCCGAGGGATGCATTTAAATCAGATATTCCCATGTGCCTGAAGAGGAGGGTATTTGACCAGTGAGTACCTCCGATTCTAACATATGGAGCAGAAACACTGACCCTTATCATGAAGGTAATACGCAAGATTCTAGTAGCACAGAGAGCAATGGAGAAATCAATGCTGAATATATCCCCCAGAGACAGAGTTCCAAATCATGCAATCAGGGAAAGAACCGGTGTTACGGATGCCCTTGAAAGAATTACAACGCTGAAATGGAACTGGGCAGTCCATGTTGCCATAGCCAGGGATGGAAGGTGGATAAAGAAGATTCTAGATTGGAGACCTAGACACGAGGCGTATCGAAACCGAGGACGTCCCCCAGCAAGATGGTCGGACGACATCAAGCGCATCCAGCACAACTGGATGCAAAGTGTTCAAGATCGGAAGAAATGGAATGATTTATGGGAGGCCTATGTCCAGCAGTGGGCTCAAAACGGCTACTGATGATGATGATGATGATTGTTCTCAAAATGATGCTTGGCAATGCTTGATTATTCTGTTCTACCATTCTTTAAAGAGTTACGTGCTAGTTGTTAGTATCAACTAATACTAATTATATTCTCATTTGTCTCTTTTTCGTTGCCAAATCTGTCTTCACTGAAAGGAAAATTAACCACATAGTGTGAAATGAAAGAAATGAAAACTAGCCAATTTTTGTTGGTCGCAGTGAAAATCTGCGATATTAGCAGTTTTTGTAACAAAAAACGCAAACATGTCATCCACATACCTATACCATACCTTTTGAAAATACTCAAACTCTTGACTGATTTCGTTTTCAAATCTGTTCATAAAAAGATTAACTAAAAACGGCGATAACCAGTTTTCAATTGCCGTACCTTTAAGTTGCTGGTAATAAGCATTATATTGAAAATAATTCTGACCTATGCAAAGTTTGGGTAAAAGTCAAATATTTTTTGTGTGATTTAGTTATCAAAACTATTCACCACATCTTTTACATAAAGGCCGGAATTTTGCATTATTTCTTTCAAATGACAACTTACGCCATATTCCAGGAAATATGGAAAGCTTTATTCAACATCTTCCTGAATCTAATAAAGGATTTGTTAAAGAGCCATGCAGAAAACCTAAGCTCTCGAGCAGGAAAATCAAAAGTATAATGAAGGAGAAAAATGTTCTCTATCTAAAAGCTGACAAAGGTAATAGGGTTCTTCTATTGGATAAAAGCAAATATCTTCAAGGAGTTGGTAATTTGATCGTATCCGGTCCTTATAATAAAATCTTAAGGCATCGATTAGCAACAAACGCAACGCATGTTAAAAGCACTTTATAGAAGTGCTGATTAAATCAAATCTGAATTATCAATGAGTAATCCTTTTATTCAATATAAGAGCGAAAAAAACCGCTACTACTTATCGAAATCCGTGGAAGACGGACTGGGAAGCTTATGTGGCAGACCTAGAGCACAAACTTCCGCTAATCAGGAAGACGATAAGGAACACGGAAGACTTAGAGATGGTTGTGGAACAATTCAATGACGCAATCATCACTGCCTTCCAAGACAACTGCCCTCTTACAACAAGGAAATCCACCAGGAATGTACCCTGGTGGAGTGAGGAACTTGCGAAGCTAAGAGGGCAGGTCAGAAAAGAGTTTAACAAAGCCAAAATAAATGGTCAGTGGGAGGTATATAGAACTACACTGACCAGGTTTAACAAAGAGTTGAGGGGAGCCAAGAGAAGGTCGTGGAGGAAGTACTGTGAGGAGACACAGAGTAGTCAAGAATGTGCTAGACTCAAAAGAATTCTCTCAAAAGGCCCCCAAACCCCAATAAACTCGCTAAAGAACGATCTTGGCGAATATACCAATACGGGAGACGAAACGGCCAAGGAACTCCTAAGGGTTCACTTTCCCGGCTCACAGATAGTAGATCATGCTCAAGAAGGGTGGACTGAGCCAGAACCTCGAAGGGCGTCCAGGGAAGACTGGCGGACCTCGAAGGAAGTGATTAACTATCAAAAAATCGAGTGGGCAATAAACACATTCGAATCATACAAATCCCCGGGAATGGACGGGATTTACCCTATAATGTTACAGAAAGGAACTGAACAATGTACAGGATACTCTGCAGCATTCTAAGAAGCAGCCTAGCTTTTGGATATATACCAAAAGCCTGGAGACATATTAGGTTAACGTTTATACCGAAACCTGGAAAAACAGGAGAGGATACGGCAAAGTCCCTAAGACCCATAAGTCTTATGTCCTTTGAACTTAAGACACTTGAAAAACTTGTAGATAGGTGTATTGGTAAACAGCCCACTGCACCCCGACCAGTATGCCTACCAGACAGGAAAGTCAACAGAAACAGCACTCCACCAGCTGGTCTAGAGGGTGGAGGATGCACTGGAAAACAGGGAGGTGATGCTGGCCGCCTTCCTGGATGTGGAGGGGGCGTTTGACAACACCTCCTTCGACTCAATAACCAGATCCCTCGGGCAAAGAGGAGTTGAGGGCACTTGCTGTCGGTGGATTAACTCCATGCTGAGAGGAAGGTTTGTAGAGGGAACCGTCGCTGGGAGCGCGATGGTGGTTCGGGTGCATAGAGGGTGTCAGCAAGGCGGGGTGCTGTCTCCGCTCTTGTGGAACTTGGTGGCGGACGGCCTACTCAGGGCGCTCACGGATGAGGACGCTGTGTACTCGGATATGCTGATGACATAGTTATCATCACCCGAGACAAATTTAACGCAACGGTTAGAGAGCAGATGCAAAATGCTCTGAACCGGACTACAAGTAGATCAGGAGGGTTTAAATATCAGTCCCAACAAATCTAACATCGTAGCATTTACTCGAAAGCACAAGGTGGGGGATCTAGGACCATTTAGCATGAGAGGACAAAACATACAGATCTCGAACGAGGTAAAGTATCTAGGGGTACCTAACATTGGACTCGAGACTTACCTGGAACCGACATCTAGAAAATATTACCAAAAAAACGATGGCATTACTCATGATTACCAGACGCTTACACGGGAAGCAATGGGGATTAAGGCCACACATGATGTATTGGACATACAAAATGGTGGTAAAACCTATCCTAACATACGCCTCTCTGGTGTGGTGGCCCAAGACGCAACAGAGAGGTGCGATTTCACAACTGGGCAAGGTACAAAACTTGCCTGTCTAGGAATGATGGGGGCAATGCGGACCACCCCAACTGCGGCCATGGAGACCCTCCTGGACCTCCCGCCTCTACACTTTGGGATAAGGGGGGAGGCCAGGTTGGGGGTACATAGACTGCAGCAAGCAATCACCGTTACTAGAAGGACGGGACACATGGCAATCGCTGATCTTGTGGGGGGAGATGTTTTAAACATGAAAACGGACCACATGCAAAAGCGATTGGTACTGTCTCAATAGATCATTCGAGTTGAACTTTCCAAGTAGAACCGAATGGGGAAATGGACTAACAGCTATCAGAAGGCAGGACCAAACCTGGTTCACAGACGGGTCAAAAACTGCAACTGGTACTAGATCAGGAGTCTATTCTGCCAGTGAAGGTCAGACTAAATACTATGCACTGGGTATGTATGCTTCTGTTTTCCAAGCAGAGGTATACGCCATACTTTAGTGCGCCATAGAGAATAATCGGAGAGCCACAAACAATCGGCGGATCCTAATATTGTCGGACAGTCAAGCGGCACTAAGAGCTCTACTGGGCCAAGAAGTGTCATCAAGACTGGTGTGGGAATGCCTTGAAGAACTACAAACCCTGGCAGACCGGAATATGGTAAGACTAATCTCGGTGCCAGGACACAGAGGGATCGAAGACAATGATAAGGCTGATGAACTCGCCAGGAGAGGATCAGAAACAAAACTAATCGGCCCAGAACCGGCCCTGGGAATACCAAAAAGTATGACCCGGAGCCACATCAAAAACTGGGTTCGAGAAGAACATTGACGTCACTGGGCAGAAATCCCCAGGCAAAACCATGGCCTACCATGTCAAAAAAGGACCGGAAAACTGCTACGTATGAGCAGTAACCGGTTACGAATTATAACCGGTCTTTTGACCGGTCATGCACCCCTAAAGGTACACCTGAACAGGATGGGTCTGTATAACGGAGACCTTAACTGCAGACTATGCAATAAGGAACCGGAATCAGGCAGACACATCCTGATCAACTGCGAGGCACTGGACCGCAGGAGACTCAGCATCTTTGGGCAACCAAATATAGACGCAGAGATACTAATCAAACACCCAGTAAAAGACCTGTACGCCCTCGTAGAGGACACAAAAATACTGGAGTGGGTATCTTAAAATTACATAGGCTCAGCACAATAAGCCTGTACAGGCTGCATATATAAAATACGATATAGGGTATCCTCTTGAAATAAATGGGTGTTTTGTCCAGCATGTAGCATAAGACATAGAGCAACACATTATTACGATTAGGTATGATAACCATTTTTTTTTTAAATCCAGCTGATCATTTGATTTAGCAGAGATCATAATATTAAACTATTTTTCACAGCACTATCATATTATAGCCAAGTTAAGACTCCTTTAACATTATAGACGGAAGCCTCAACGATCCAAGTCAAGCAGAGGGATCTCTAACCAGACGACTCATGACTGTACTGGCAGGTATCACAGCAATAAGCATATTCGTCAATCCAGTGTTCCTCTCGGAAATGAAGGAAGCCATTTTCTAACCAACAATGGCAGAAAATTACAACATACTACGAACAGCTGCAATAATCTAGTTAGAAACTCATCTGTAAGGTAAATTAAAATTTGTATAGCAACAAAAATTTACTAAATATATAAAAACCGAACCATAAATAATGATATCACAGTTTAGGCGGCACTTGCCTGCTAGAACAACGTGACGGTCGCTGCCCACACATTGCCTTTTCATACGTATATTATACGTTATATGCCTTTTGAATGAGCCAAGCGAATATCAGGTCCCAGGTACTAAAATTATTATCTGAATCACCAAAAATACTTTAGATCCCGCTAAAATCGCATACCACAGCTCCCGAATTTTCTCGGCCGGCGATGACTCATACGAAATAACTTAGACGCGACAAGGCTAGTTCTATAGGGTAGCCTCCCTCTCAAACCTGTTCGTCCCGATCAGCTACTTCATGTCCGTGATATGTTTTGAGCCTGTTGAGGTGGACAACTTTCAGTTTGCTTCTGGGGCTCCGTTGAATTCTATACACTTTGTCATTAATTCTTTTAATGACTGTATAGGACCCTTCCCATATTGGCGTTAGCTTGGGAGATCTTCCTTTCTTCCTTTGCGGATTATATAACCAGAGTATATCGTTCATCTGAAATCCTAGAGAATTAGCCTTGAGATCATATCGTCTTTTCATTCGGTCCCTGGCTTTCTTCGTGTTTCCTCTGACTAGTTCATGGATGTATAGTAACTTTTCTTTAAGAGAGTCCGCGTAGCCTTGAATTTCTATATCATGGTTGTCTGGCGTTCCGAAAAATATGTCACAGGGTAAACGCAGTTCTCTTCCAAATAAAACCATGGCTGGTGTTAGTCCTGTCGTGTCGTGGACTGCTGATCTATATGCCATCAAAAATAGTGGTATGTGTTGGTCCCAATCTTTCTGATGTTCATCTACGACTTTTGAGAAGAGTTCTTCAATGGTCTTGTTAAACCTCTCAACCTTGCCGTCTGATTGTGGATGTAAAGCTGTAGTCCGTGTTTTATGGATGTTGAGTAAATCACAGACTTTCTGGAAAACCTTGGATTCGAAGTTGCGTACTTGATCTGAGTGCAGCTCTAACGGAACACCATATTCAAATTCAAATTCAAATTCAAATTCAAATGTATTTATTGTCTAACAGGAAATAAATATCCCAAAATAAGACAATTAGAGCATAAAGCAATACTAAATAAATTATTACAGCAGCAGCTGAAAGGTAATGATGTAGGCAGTCAAACTTATAGCACAAAGTAATAAAAATTTTATTCCAAAGAACAACATAACGTTTAAGGAGACATCTGCCATATCAAAACCCAACACCTACCAAAACCCGCATAACAATAACTAAAAAATTCCAAAAAGATAACAAAACATAACATATAAACAACGATAGTGGACTGTAGCAAAATCAACCACAATATTGAGATCCACCAAGAGCATTTAATTCAAGGTGGATTCTAGATCTTAGATCCAAAAACAGATATTATATAAGCTTAGTATACAATAAGAGCAGAATACTACATATACATGAGATCTAAACACTCAAGATCACAGGTTTAATGAGCCTTTTAAACACAGCCACAGAACCCTTAAAAAGATCAAGGGTTTGTGTATTGCTCAGAGAGTTAAAATGTGAACAGGCTCGATAAATGGGTGCATTTTTGGCTAAATTAGTTGCCCTGTGCTCCAAATAAAAGGTGACCTGCTGTCTAGTATTTCTAGGAGGGACAAAGAAGTTTAGTAGACTGACCAAATCAGATGCATCAACTAAATTATTACAGAATTTAAATAAGAACAATTGCCCACTTAATATTGAACTTTGTTTAAGGGATAGAAAATTAAATCGCATAAGAAGTGGTTTATGGTCAACACCTCTAGGGGGATAAAAACCATCCTGTTTGAAGCACAAGTACTTCAAAAATCTACGTTGGACGTATTCGAGCCTATTCACATGAGCATTATAACAAGGAAACCATACCAGAGCTGCATAAAGAAGCTTGGACTTAATTAAACTATTGTAGAGGGTAACAATAGTATCTATGTTCATAAATTCTTTGGTTGATCTGATGAGAAAGCCTAGTGTTTTCAAACATGAATTCACTACCACGTCAATGTGAGCATTAAATGTAAGTGTTTTATCAATAATCACCCCCAGGTCCTTGATGGAATCCACACGTTCCAGATCCATATTTTCAAGAGAATAATTATAATTGATTTCCCTATTCACATTTGAGATGGTCATAGTTTTACATTTACTTATATTCAGGGGCAGATTGTTTTTAAGACACCAGTGCACCAGGGAGTCGAGGTCCTTCTGGAGAGCAATGCAGTCAGTAACACCATTAATGACCTTGAATATCCTCAAGTCGTCCGCAAAAAGCAGGCTTCCCGAAGATACGACCTCAGTGACATCATTCACAAATACTGCAAAAAGCAAAGGTGCAAGATTACTACCTTGAGGTGCCCCACTGGTCGCAACGTACTCGCAAGACCTGAAACCATTTTATTCAACGAACTGAACTCTATTACACAAGTATGACACAAAGAAGTTAACAAAGCTTTGGTGAAACCCCAGAGAGAGCATTTTTGAGGCAATAAGGCCATGGTCCAACTTGCCAAAAGCCTTCGTAAAGTCGGTATACACTACATCCAACTGCTTTCTCTCATTGATGGCTTGGTATGCTATTTCCAAAAAGCAAGTAAGGTTAGTTACCGCAGATCTCTTAGAAAAAAAGCCATGTTGTTTGATTGAGATTAAGTTTTTCAATTGATGAAATAAGTTATTATGGACGCAGCTCTCAAAGGCCTTTG
This sequence comes from Pissodes strobi, assembly GCA_016904865.1. NCBI lineage: Eukaryota > Metazoa > Arthropoda > Insecta > Coleoptera > Curculionidae > Pissodes > Pissodes strobi. The sequence goes on from MU184185.1 coordinate 145,387, forward strand.
AAAAGTTGGACAGTAGAGAGATAGGCCGGTAGTTTTCAACCTTATTAATGCTGCCACCCTTGAGAACAGGATTGATTTTTGCCATTTTCCACTGATCCGGAAAGGTGCTGGATGAAATTGACAAGTTATAAATATAGCGAAGAGGTGGAACAAGACATTGAGAACAGTCGCGTAAGATAAATGAAGGAATTCTGTCAGGGCCAGCAGTATGTGTATTTTTGAGATCTTTAAGAGAACTATGTACTTCTTTCTCCGTAAAGGGCTTGACCGTTATGCATTGAGGGCCGTGTTCTTGATTTACTACAGGGGTCGACGAGTTTGCATACACATTCTTAAAAAAAATCAGCAAAACAATTGACTATGTTTTGGGGGGAATCGATACATGAATTTCCAATGGTCATGGATCCAGGAATACGAGTCTTATTGCGCCTTTGTTGAATGAACTGCCAGAATTGCTTGGGATCTGATTTAACAATAGATTCAGTTTTGTGTATATAGTTCTTGTAAGCAATATTGATTTGATTTTTGATATTCCTTCTCAGACTAGAGAACTCATTATAATCAGAAGTTAGCATTGACTTTTTATATCTTCTGTGAAGGCGGTCTTTTTCCTTTAAATTTTTTATTATTTCCTTAGTGTACCAACAGGGAAATTTAAACTTAGTGCTTTTATTTTTAAAGAGAGGGACTGATTGATTAAAGATGTCATGTAATTGGGTGTAAAAAACTGACAAAGCTAAGTTTACGTCAGTTGCATTTAAAACAGGGGTCCAATCAGCAGAATAAATAAGTTGGTAGAGTAGGGGAAAATTCGCTTTCCTGAAGTTATAGTTTTTGTTGGACAGATCTTGGGGAAAATTTCTTAAGCTTGACTTACTATTATCGATCGAAATTGCGACATTAATACTGGGATGTGATTTATCTTCAGGGACTATAAGTGGCATGAGTTCTCTAGATACCTCGCAGTTCAAGTTGGCAATCACAAGATCGAGGGTATTGTTATAGCTATTAGAGAAAGTATTGAATTGTTTTAGGCCACTTAAAGCCATATAGTCATTTAGTACCGTAAGCTCAGAGTTAGACGTGATATTGGACTCACCAATAAATATGACATCATTATTTTGAATGGGGTCAAATGTAGAGAAAAAATCAAAGAGACTCTGGTAATGGTTTAAAGGTGAATTGCATTGGACATAGATAACAAATATAAAAATAGTTTTTCCAAAAACACTAAGTCTACAACCCAAAATATCTAAACTTGGTATTAAATCATGGAGACACTGTAGGTCAAGTTTTGTAGCTGATAAATCGCACCTAACACCCAGAAGAACACCACCGCCCCTTGTCACATTCATCAGGTCGAGGTCACGATCCTTTCTGAACACTGTGTAGTTGTCATCAAAAAGCTCACTGCTTGCAACGCCATCCTGGATTCAAGTTTCTGTTATAGCAATTAAGTGATTGTCACAGGAAGATACTGATTTAAAGAACTCATGTGTTTTGGTGTTCAAGCCCCGCACATTCTGGTAAGCAATACATATATCTTTCCTGTTAGACAAACTCACTAGTTTAAATTTTTTTGTTTATTAGTTATTATTCTTGGTATACCATTTCTATAGATAATCTTTAAGTCAGTCTCCCCAGCTTTGGTCCGAGCATATACCTCCTGACGTAACATTCTGTATTCCTGTAGTTGTTTAGGTGTCCTGTCGTCGCCAATTGACAAGTGTTTCAGATTAGCAACAGATTTTAATTTTTTGGAGTTCTGTATAACACTGTAAGCAAGATCACTGGACTTGCATACTACCTTTATTGGCCTAATTTTGTTGGCAGCCATTTTCCCCAGGCGGAAAGTTTTTATATCATCACGATCAATTTTGGCGGGTTGGATTTGAGAGCATTTTTCTAAAATCTGCGTGACAATATCATCTGTGTACAATGTCCTCAGGACAGTTGAACACCATAAAATTGTTTTTGCGTGTTTCCCTTTCTTGGTACTCATTAAGAAGGTTCACAAAAAGTTGATCCTGGGGAGGCTGGGTTGAATTGTGCACCGGATAATCGCGGATTCCCTTTAATTGGTCCTGGAGATCCTCTAATCTTTGGGAGAGTAGACTATTATTCGACTTAAGAATTTCATTCTTATCTTGAATTTCTTTATTTAGAAGTTTCAAGTATGAAATTTCAACTTCATTGGCCTTGACTTTAATGAGAAGGTCAGAGTTGGCGGGAGTTTGTTCAGTAATTGCTGCACTGGTAACTTTCTGATCAATGGTTGCGTTTTTGTCCTTGCATGACGGACACCAAAAAATCAACGCTCTGTTCAGTAGAAGTAGCGCTCTGATCTCTGTTGTCGTCTTAATACCACTGCATCCAGTGGCGGATTTGCAGTCTCGGCCGCCCTAGGCCCCGAGCTATCAGCCGCACCTTTCTTAGCATCCACCATATAGACTACATAATGAAATTATTTTGTTGCCAACTTTTATATAGTATACACACCTTGGCCAGTAAATAAGAAAACCTCAGATAACATGTTTGTTGATCTCAGCTTTGCTTCGGCCGACAATTACATGTGATCTGAGACATTTTTTACTTTACTGGCCTAGGTACGTAATATACTATTTTTGACACGATTGGGGCCGCCCCTAAATCTGGCCGCCCTAGGCCCGGGCCTACCGGGCCTTAGGGTAAATCCGCCACTGACTGCATCCCTTGCAGACATCGCAGCCACACAAGTCACAGGTACATCCAAAGGTAACACCCTTCTCATCCTTAGCAAAACAGGTTGTTGAGCAAATATAGCATGTGTGCGGATCATGTTGGGACATATTGCTGAGTTTAAAAAGTTTTTGGCACTTTAAGATCAGCTTTTAGGCACTTTAATAAAATCGGCTATGTTTATGGGACAAAAACAAAACAAAGCGATATAACCCCAAAAATTAAATCCGGTTAAATCACTGCAATCCTATGACCTTTTGAGGATTTTTTCACTGGAATATGTGTAGGACGCCCAAAACTATCCAATGCAAACAATAGAACCGATAAATGATAGGAAATTTCAGAGAAAAATAACAAAAATTTGCACCACGAAAACATAACCCAAAAGTCTACATCTGCTGAATAGGTTTTTCACGGGGACCTCTGCTATGGTAACAGCTTCTTGATTGGGGATCTCAAATACTTCAGGTGAAGTAGTGAATTGCCACTAAAATGTACTTGTTACTATTATTAGTTTCCGAGTTGTTCAAACGGTAGGCCTACATTATACTGTTTCATTTTCCCCTAGGTTTTGTTTTGGGTCCTTGATTTGCGGCACAGATTGAGCACTTGGCAGTAGTTGACCCAGTTAAATCTCTCGCGCATCTTGTCAATCGTTTTGTTCACGCCGAGATGAGCACCAGACTTTCCTTATGAACTTCTTCCAGAACTTCCTATATCTTCCTCATTGTCTTCACTACTTTTTCATCGGCGCTTTCCCAGGCTTGTTTAAGAAGTCCATTTTCCACTACTAGGGAGTCCCACTGAGCCCTCATAGTTTTAAAAGTAATTGCCTTGGTTGAAATCTCTCTGTAGCTTAGTCTTGGTTGATGTTCTTCTTTAACTTTTAGCACTATTCTCCAGCTAACCTTTTTTTAGTTGCTCTGTATCCACTGCTGGTCAATCTCAAACTTCATTTGCCTAATGGGAGTGATTCCTGCTCGTTGCTCTATTCTTAGGCAATGCTGACAATTATCCTCGCATGGTCTTCTGGATAAAGCATCAGCATTATTATGCAATCACCCTGCCGTGTGCTTAACCTTAAAGTTATATTGTTCTAAATTTTCAAGCCACCTGGCTACCTGTCCTTCAGGCTGTTTCATATCCAAAAGCCATTTAAGTGCTGCATGATCAGTTATTAGAAAATCTTGTCCATACAGATATTGATGGAAATGCTCAACGGACCGTACTGTTGCCAAAAGTTCTTTTCAGGTTACACAGTAGTTACGTTCAAGTTTCGATAGTGTTCGACTGTAGTATTCGATAACTCGTTCTTCCCCTGCTTGTACTTGCGATAAAACCGCTCCGATGCCAGTGTTGCTTGCGTCTATATCCATTACAAATTTACCCTTTTGTTCCCAATATTGGACTAGAACATAGAGCCGCTTTTAATTTCCTGAACGCAGAATCACATTTATGATCCCAGTTATAATTTGCTCGTTCTTCAGTGAACTTATGTAGAGGTGCAGCTATATTTGCAAATCCTTCGACAAATCTATAATAGGTACATAATCCAAGGAAGCTCAGCAGTTCGTGTTTGTCGCGAGGACGAGGCTAGTCTTTGATTGCTCTAATCTTTCGTTGATCAGTTTGGATTCCCTCTGATGACGCGACATGCCCGAGAAATTCAAGTTTTTGTTTGAAAAGAAAACATTCCTTTGGATTCAGTAAGAGCTGAGCATTCTTGATCCTAGTAAAAACTTCATGCAGGTTTTGTAGGTGTTCTTCGAAAGTTTTTCCCAGTACCATTATATCATCAAATATACCAGGCATGTCTTTCAAATGAGGCCTCGTAGAACAACTTCCATACGACGCTCAAAAGTTACGGGGGTATTGCATAGTCCGAAGAGCATATCTTTAAACTGATATAAACCACTTCCGATAAAAAGACAGTCGTTTCCTTATCTTGTTCGTCAATGCTTACTTGCCAGTAGCCGCTCTTTGATTCGAGTGTTGAAAACCAATGAGAACCTGCTAGTGTCATCAGCATGTCATCAAATCTCGGAAGTGGATAGCTGTCCTTCTTGGTGACGTCATTGACCCTTCTATAGTCCACGCAGACTATCGTAGTTTCATCCTTCTTGGTAACTAAGACAACATGAGACGACCATGGGCTTGATGACTCTTCAATAATTCCGTCGTCAAGCATTTTGTCCACTAATGTGGCAACTGCCTCATCACTGGTAACCTCCGAGGATGCTGCCGTATGGGGTGAGCAATTCCAGTGTCGATTTTATGTTTTATGATGTTCGTTCTCCCAGTGTTGCAAAGGCTGTGCTCTGCTCCTTGATAAATTGTGTAGCTTTCTTCAGTTCATCGGAAGACAGATCATGCCCACGACTTCTGGAAATGTTCTAGGACTTCCTTACGTATGCTGTGATACTTCTGACCGCGTTTCGCAACTAGTTACCCACTGTACCGGCTCGCAAGCGGCTATTACATCTCCTTTGTTGATTTTGATGGAATTGGATGAAATATTTACTATTCTTATCGGTATTTCACCGTCGGTTTTGACTAGTGCTTTGGCTACTAGGTGTTTGCAAGGCAAATCGTAATGTTGGATAAGTTCGATGTAGCCTCCAAAATCCTTCTCCAATTTCCCAAAAATTATCTGCTCGGCATTTCCGAGTTGTCTTCTATGTTAATCTCCAAATCTTATCTCCTGAGTAGCTACAAATATGTCATATTTCGCGTGTTGGCTGATGGAAATAGTCTGTAGCAGTTCCAGGGCAGATCCACGAAGCGCTACCACTAGTGCTGTAGCCATTTCTTCGTTATTTCAACCTTTGGCAACAGCAGAGGCTTCAAATTGTCTTCTGTGCATTGTCCAGGATGTGGCGAATATCCTCTCGGTGGATCCTTGATTTTTTAGTCTGGTAACTTTTGCTTGTAGATTCTTCATTTCTTTCTGTACGTCCTACTTCTTTTTCTACATTTCCAACTTTTTTTTCTACATTCCCAACTTCTTTTTGTACAATTCCAACTTCTTTTTGTATATTGTTTACATCTTTTTCAAATTTCTCTTTTTACCCGTCCAATATTTTCTGTAATTTTCCTTGCTCGCCTACAATTAGATCCAGCATCCATTTCTCAAGCTGGTCCTGTTCTGCTTGTCTTCTACGTATATCCTCTTCTCGATCTGCTCGCTTTCTACGCTCATCTTCTTCCCGATCCGTTTACTTTTTTTCTTTTTGATCTTGTAAAATTTTATGAAGCCTGTCCTGTTCTGCTTGGCTTTTATCTTCTTGGTCTTGCAAAATTTTCTGAAGCTTGTCCACATAATTCTCGTTACTTAAAAATATATTCTTCTTTTTTTATGTTCCGCACACACACAAAAGGAAAATCCTACACCACTCAACGAGAAGGCGCGTGTGCGGAGGTTACGGTGGACGTTGGACTTGAACCGCTGTAGGTTGTAGTTTTCGGGAATGACGTTACTCGGAAGTCCATTGGAGAGCTAGGTAGTCTTCCAGACAAAAGAGTCCTCCAACAGCGACGTCCAACTAAATCGTATATTGATGAGCAGCTTGTATCTGACGGGTGTTCTGGGCGGAATCATAAGTGCCAGCTCGTTCGAACACCTTCCGTAGTATAATCGATAGTAAAAAGATAGGTCCGCCACTGTTCTTCGATGTTCATGGCTATTAAGGCTTTTATTCAACTCTGAGTCATCCACAAGACGGACTGTTTCCACCGTATGGAGTCCAATATCTTGAGCAAAGAGAGTAAGTGTTGTTGAGGTGTATATCACTTTTTTGTCTATAGAGTGCTCTTAGCTTTTGTGCTGCTGCCTTGGCGATTTTGGTGACGTGATTACATCAAGACATGTTGTTTTCTACGTTGTTGCCCAGCAAGCTTATGGATGAGTCTGTGTTTGTCATGTCATTGATAAGTCTTTTTCAAGTTGCTTGATCTTTCCTGCCTTAAACTGGACATCGTTTTCCTCACCCCATTCCACGATAACGTTCATATCCTCATTGATGGCAGTAATCTGATTTTCTCGCTCGCGCTGGAAACGAGTCCGCGACATGAATAAGAGTTCTTACGTCTGCAAAGCTCTACATAAAATTGTTTGTCCTGTCTAAGAGATTGTTGATATAGAGCAGGAGCAGTATGGAAGATAATATACATCCTTGAGGAACTCCGGCATTGATTTTAAATTTCACCGAGAGATCTCCATCAATACCAAGTCGGATGCTTCGATCCCTTAAGAAATTGGAAAGTCATAGAGGCAGTGCTGGTGGTAGTCCGTATGCTGTCAATTTGCCCTACCCTATCAAATGCTTTGGACATGTCAAGAGCCAGGGCCCGAGATTTGCCGTAGTTCCCGATGGTTTTGGTCCACAGGTAGGTCACGTCAGTCAAGAAATCTCTGTTGATCTGTACTTGCAGAAGCCTGGACGATCGCTTATGATCCCTGCCGAATCGAGATATTTTAAGGGCTGTTGATCAGTTTCTCCATGACTTTGGATGTAAGGCAATTGGGCGGTGGTTATTTGGAATCATTTGTTACCCTTTCGTCGGGATTGGTTTCATTTGAGCGCATTTCCAGCTAGAAGGAGAACATGAAGTTCTATATGATAGGGAGAAAAGCCTGTATAGTGCAGCTTTTATTTCAGCAGCACATTTCTTTAGCATTATGGCGGGAACGCCATCCGGACCTGTAGCCTTGTTAGTGTCTAAGCATAAGTATTCGTATCACTTCGCGTTGAAGAAATACCAGACTTGGCCTTGAGGAATTCACTCTCGGGATATATTTTGATTTTTGGCAGTCCGATCTCGGCGCCATTTGCGGTAGGCGACATTTTTAGCAGCCGCGCTGGAGCAGTCTCTTCCAAGCCATGGTTTACTGTTTACGATACATTTCATAGAGGAGGGGATGAAGGTTTCTATACCAGCTAGGATAACTTGATTTAACTCATCAGCAGATCAGAGGCGACTCCTAAAGTAAAACATCTTTCCAAGGAAATGTAGTACCAAGCCTTTCGGGGTACATGTGGCTCCTGTGTTTTGATAGCAAGTTCACAGGTTGCGGAGATAAGACTGTGTGGTGAGATGAGCATAACGAAGGTTGGACAGTTACGGTGTAGAGGTCAGGATTAGTTGTTAAAAATAGATCCAGGAGGCTAGCAAAGTCTTCGTGATGCTCAGGGATCCTAGTAGGTTCGTCAACCAGCTGAGTAAGTCCGCGAGCAGAAGTCTCGGCTTCTCGTCCTTCGTCGTCTTTTCTGTTGTAGTGTTTCAATCAGTCGATGTTATCTGCGTTGAAGTCTCCTACTATGACAATTTCTGCCGCTGGTTTGTTGATCGGCAGAAAATCAACTTGATTGCCAAGATTTGACAACATAAATCTTCTCGTATAAATATAGCTAATCCATATAAGTGTAAATAACCTATTCGTAATTTTCTTACACCTCAACAATGTTCTCATCTTGGTTGACGCAGCACTGGCATATGATCCTTTAATGTCCACTACAAGTCCATCCCTGACATTTGGAGCACACTATAGCAGTTTTTTTATCCGCCCCTCGAGGGCAGGGGTAACATCGCCCCTTCCTAACTTTCTGGAAGTTCTTCTGAGGATTTATTTTCATTGATATTTAAATGGAAACGGTTTCGAAAGTGGAGGAATTTGCTGTATGCATAATCGCTTCTTCATCAGTGGAGCTGTTAGATCTTTTGCAAGAGTCCTCAGATAATTTCGTCTTATCATAGGCTCCTAATTGTTATTAGCCACTTAGAGATTGAGAATGTTAATGTTCCCTAGGTTGAAAACATAAAAAAGACTGACCATCGTCGACCATTCCTGGCAACATCATCATCAACGACATCTACACAGTATTTCGTGTGCTTGTAGTTTATTATAATAACTGGCTTTTCAATCATCTTATGGATACGATCATCGTGATGCATCGTTGATAGCATTAAAACGACTTTATTTTTTTTGGGACATACAAAAAAATGCTGCACTCACCTTGGAATGCGAAAAGACTACTCCCAAGAGGTGTGGCTTTGACATCCACAAGTTCTGAAGGTATTTATCTTTTATTTGATTTTATGGTTCCTATTATCGTAACTTTGTCATTTAACAGATCCTTAGCAAGGGAAATACTTGTAAACCGTCTATACACCGTGATGTTAATATTCGTATTTCTAACTGGTTCAAACAATCTTTTTACACCATCAGCAAGTTAGATTTTCTGGGAAAATGGCTCTTCTGGCTGTTTGCCAGGATAAATCTCAACGTTTAAGGTAGACTCAAAGCAAACTACATTTTTGTAATTTCATTCTGCCATAATAAACACAGAATGGTAAACCATCCGGATTAAAAATTAAAGCTTCGTGACTCAATTTGCCAAAATTGGACCTGCAAAGCTCTCCCATAAATCTCGCTTGAAATTAAGCCAATAACGGCGATCTACAGGATCCCAATTATTAAATCATTCACCGGCCTCGTCTTCACAACAGTTCGAAGCTTTTGCCAAAAGAAAACTGTCACGAATAGCTTAAGGGGTAGCGTGTTTCTTAAAGAATAACTTCTCAGAGAAGAGCCGCGTCGCGATTAGTACAATGACGGGGTCTCAATGCTTCCTTTACCACTGGATGTTCTCGTGAGGACACTCCTTGTTTAGCGTGCCGGGGGGTAACTGAGGTAGACCAAGACCGAGTTACGTGGGGTAAGAAGAGATGATAAAATAAGTACGTTTAGTTTATAACAATAACAATGTATTAACGATAAAACTTTAACAATAATTATTGGTCAGAAAAAATGAGATTCTATTATACCCGATTACTACGGTGCGCATGTTTTCTCGATTTGAGGTACTGTTTATAGGTCTTTGCTTACTGTCTTATAATTTATAGTTTTTCTTAAAAGTTGGGTTTTATTTAAGAGCACTAAAAGATTTCACTGAACTTTTTAACTGACTATTTAGACACTCGTCTTTCTCAACACTCTGACAAACTTCTTGTCAGGACTTTACTATTGAGGTTGTGAAACCCTTGGTCCTAGTAGTCGTCAAGTGACTAACCGGTACCAGGTTTGGAAGGAATGGACTAGAACCTAAAGCAGCCGTATGGCTAACTTTAAGAGCGGATGGAACCCATTGATGGATAGATCAAATGGCTAACGTTGGGAGCTGGAGGTGAGACTAAAGTCTCCAGAACTGAGGGTTCGTT
>MU184186.1:0-19542 GCA_016904865.1 Pissodes strobi
ATTTCAATAAACTTTGTCCAAGAAAGCTGATTTAGTATCCTTTCAAGAGAATGGTTTATTCTCTTCAAGGAAGAACTGAAATTATTTTCATTTATGGAGAGGTTGGAAAGTGCGCACAAGGACGGCATTGGTTTTTAATGAAAGAAATCGAAATCGTGAAGGAAGTCACAGATATGTGCTGGATTTGGTGGCAAAGTTCTCCGAAACTGGTTCGGTGAGTGATAGAAAAAGAAATAACCTACGAGTGATGAATGAAGGAGCTCAAATTGAGGTTTTGGGATTATTTGCTGCAGAGCCCACCAACTCCTTGCGGACAGTAGCAGAACAGACAGGAATATCACACGAGACTGTAAGAAAAGCACTGAAAATGCATAAACTCCATCCATACAAAATGCAGATACTTTAAGAACTCTATGACGATGATTTTGATAGAAGAATAGAGTTTTGTGAATTCATGAGTCGTCAAGTCAACGTCATCCCTAATATTCTGACGAATATTTGTTTCAGTGATGAATGTTAATTTTTTCTAAATGGAAATGTTAACAAACAAAATTGTCGATATTCGAGTGACGAAAACCCGCATATTTTTCGAGAAGGACATACACAATATCCTCAAAAAGTTAATGTTTGGGCTGGTATTCTTGGAAATGCCATTATTGGTCCTTTATTTATTGAAGGAAACTTGACAGGTGATAATGTACCTTAATATGCTTGAAGAGACTATTGATCCTCTTATCACCCATGAGCAAGAAACTCAAATTGATGCAGAGGGTAATTCAGTTTTACAGGAAGATTTGTTAACATTCCAGCAGGAAGATGCTCCACCTCATTATTTTCTTCCGGTCCGACAGTGGTTAAACGAGAGATTCCCGGATAGATGGATTGACAGAAGGGGACCAATTGAATGGCCTCCAAGATCACCGGATTAAACACCCTTAGACTTCTTTCTTTGGGGACATCTTAAATCCATTGTTTATGAAACACAACCTGCTGATATTGATGATCTTAAAAGGCGAATTGCAGCAGAATGCCGGTCAATTCCCAGTGAAGTTTTCCGAAATGTTTGGGAGGAGTTCGAAAACAGACTTTATTATTGTTTACATGAAAATGAACAACATTTTGAACAACTTATAAGATAGTGCGTAAGTAGATCACATGTGTTTTATTGTAGAAATTTCTCTTCCGCAAATAAAAAGTTATTTTTGTCGAAATAAAATAATCAATAAACAAGAAATCAATTGTTTAAACTAGTTTTCTTCCTGTCATTCAACAATTTTAACGGTGTAACCTACTCCTCTAATCATTTGTACTACAAGGAGATCCAATGCAATAATTTTTGTGTAAACACTAACCTGAAAACCAAAATCTCAATGCAGGCAAGTTTAATTGTTTCTGCAACTTTGAAACGCGATTATTCGGAAACCTCTGGACAAAAAGCAACAAAGTATACCACTGAAAAGAGAATTGAACGCCCTTTAAAACGATGTACCACTTGACCCCCCATTCCTATTTAAGATTCTAAGGGTTACATCTACCCCTCCTAGGGGGTTGAAACAAGAAGGCTAAAAATATTCATTTAAAGTGTCCCCCTTACAAATAAAATTGACGTGTCTTTCCGATTTTTCATATTTTTAACTGCAAGAAAGATATTAAGGGTGGGAAGCTTTCAAATTGACACCCTGTATTTAAAAAAATGATAATATGTTGAGATAGACGCCGATATATTCCGGATATCGCCTGGCTGCCTGAAAATGAAAGTAATTTAGTCACTTTTGTCTCATATTTAAGGAGAGTTTGTTGTTACAAACACAATTACAAATAAATAATTTTTAGGTTCTTAACTTGTCTTAGCCATAATTTAACAAAGAGAGATGAAAACCAGTGAAAGGTGAAAGCCACCGTAAGAGCACATCGACTAAGAGGCCACCGGATTGGATGTCAAATCTCTGGTGAAAACCTTAGACTTTAACCAAACACAGTTGTGGATAAAGTAATGACCTTTGAATTAAGGTAAACAATTTCTCCAAAATTTGTAGACCATCATTTGTCTCAGCCATAATTGAAAAAAAAAGGAAGAGGTGGAAAACTAGTAAAAGGGAATTCAACAAAACGGCACAAAATTTCACACCCGGTCAGGTGGGAAAATATGTATATCTTTAACCAAACACCGACTAGTGAGAAAAGGAATTAAATCACAGTTAGTTTGGGTTAGTATAAGTTCTTTTTGCTTTGTTCGAGTTTTTGCTGCACGTAGTCAGCACATTTGGAGATTATAGGTTATATGTATAAGTGTAAACTGTTAAGCGCGCACTGGCATGATTAATATTACGCAGTGAAACTGTTTGCAGGATAAGTATTTGTTTCGCGGTTGTAAATACCGTACTATATCTTTCAAACGCAAATTTAACATTGCCTATTGTAGGTATGTTGTAGTATGTTCTTTATGGAAAATAATTAATTTGAAATAATAAATATATGCTAACTTGAGTAGAGATACATAAATTGAAACTATTCCCCCGCAGTCTCCAACAAAATATGACAATTTAGACAATCGTTGTTTGTTTGACTTGAAACAGATAAATGTAAATTTGGTCGTGATAATTAACAGGTTTAACCCGTAATCAATATTGGGCATAACCATAAATGACACCAGGTGCAGTTCAACCGCGGTATACAGATTTAGCAAAAAATACACATTTTTAAAATTTCCACTTACATCTCTGTTTTCTAAAATTAGTTGGCTAGAATAATTTATATTCGGTACAGTTTTTCTAAAAAGATCTTCAAATTCTTCAACAGGAATATAAACTTGCAATAGTTTTACTCCTTGGGAAAATTCAAAACCGATGTCCGAAAGTTCCGCTGGATTCCTTATTCGAAATGGATCGGAAAAGACAATTTTCTTGCTTGTCTGAACAGAGAGCTGTGTATGAATCACTCTACAATACAAAAAGAATAACCTTTCGAAACTTCTAATGGTTCATAATACCTATCTTTTTACAGAGAAGTAAAATACACTTTTACATAAATATATTGTAAAATATAAAATTTAATAGTATTTCTGTAAGTAATAATGTATAATTATCATTCAAACTTCACCGCAAAGAAATGAAGAAAAAAGATACAGTAAAAATATATACATAGTAATTGCAAGATATTTGCTTGACCCTTACAGTGTTTCAAGCATATATAGGTATACATTTATCTATATTTTTCAGTTAACTTATATTTGTTACAAATGAATTTCATTTTAATAATATTGCATTCTACATTGTAAATAAATCTAGAATAAATAAATAAATACATCTAACACATGTAGACATATATAGTGAGCTGGCATATTACAATATTATACCACTGAAATTTAAAAAAATAATACTAACTTGTTCTGATATAATAGCATTCCTCCGATAATATTGGGGATGGACTTACAATTTTCCAAAAATATCCTAGCATTTGCAAGTACATCACCTTCAGTCTGAAAGTAAAAAAAAATACAGTTGAAGATTAAACAACACAAATTGTTTAGACTCCTGATCAGAATAGTACCTGATTTTATACATTACCAATGTACAACTCACCTTAGACAAATCTAGCAAAGGCATATGGTTGAAAATACATCCTCCTAAGTATAGCAGTTTCAAGTAAGTATCAAAAATGTGATACAATTTTACATTCAGATTCCCATTTTTGTAAAGTTCTGCCAATGTTATAAAATCTTTGTGAAAAAAATTGACCAAAGAATATACAAGAGTAGCTCTGTACTCTAACAAGTAGTTGGGAATGTTTTTATCTGTACCTACCACCTGGAAATATAGAGCTCTTAATTCAATAAATCTTATCCTAGAACATTTGTCTGATTAAAAATCATAATTCTATTTAAATACTTAATAAAGTAATCAAGTATATTTTGAAATTTACGAGAACTCTTCAGGGCGTCGCATATAACTGAAACATACCAAGCATACATTCTATAAACGAAATAAAAATTTGCATAATATTGGGTATATTTCTTTACAATGATGTAATATGCTCGTGAAAGTGTTGCCTAATTTACTGACCATTTTTTTGGATTATTTTATTCTAAATTGATAGATATATATTAGGAATAACTACTAAATAAACTACTAAGACCTCAATTTTGTTACTACCACCCATAAATGAATTATTACTACCGCAATTTTGGTATTACCACCCATTTATTAGCACCTATTAAGGAATTGGCCGCCCAACAATATGAATTCTTTGATAATGACCTTGAAGCATTTTGTGTAAAAGTTAAACTGAACCAAGGGAAGTTTCTTATATTGTAAATAATTATTTTGTACCTCGCTGTGGTTTGGATATGTACGAAAATGTTGTCATTGTAGTGAATCAAACCTCTTATTAATAGATTGTTTGATTTTAGATGATTTTAATTTACGTTAGTTTGTATTGGATTGCCATAGTATGCCTATTTGTGATTTTAAAAGTATTTTTATCATTTACAATTTTTTTACAGATAAATAGTGTATGCAATATGTTATGTTAGATTTAGGCCATCTGCAGATCTCTAAAGTGTAGACTGATGATCATGGATTGTTGCCTATTGATAAGCATCATCCGGCTCTGTCAATAGAAGTCCATATGAAGCATACATTGAGTGCATGTGAACAGGAAGTGCATATGAAGCATACATTGAGAGCATGTGAACAGGCAATGGTACCATACATCAAAATATACGAACGATTGATACGATGTAAATGATGCTGTTGTTGAGTTTTATAGGTTGATTCATGATGTTTTGTAGAGTGTGTCCCTATGCCAATTCAGATAGGTTAGGTTTTTCCAGTGTGGTTTAATGGTAATCTATTGGCTAATAGTATTAGACAAGTTAAATCTAAAATAAAAAAAAGCTGATGCAAATTACATAACTAACATAGAGCTAAGCTTATACAGGATCCCAAAGTATTTTTGGACATACATTCATAATTTGATGCAGATATACCTACACACGTTTCTTATGAAAATAATATTGCATCCAGAACAGAAAATATTGCAAACATGTTTGCCCAGTTTTTTGGTTCTGTGTTTGGTACTTCAGATATGCCTATGTATCAGGGCGAAGTTTCTCATAAAGGATATTTTTGTGATAATTCTATTACTGAGTGGAAAATTGGGGAAGCCATTGAAAAAATGAAGGGAAATATAGCTTTTGAACCAGATGGGCTTCCTGGATATATCGTTGGTAAAACCACTACTTTATATATTTAATCTTAGTATAAGAACCTCGATTTACCCAACTGACTGGCATGTAAGTAAAGTCATCCCGTTATGTAAGAAGAGGGCCAGACATGAGGTAATAAACTGTCGACCTGCTGCAATATAGAATTCTGTTTCCAAAGTTTTTCAAATTGTATTATTTAATACATTATATGACGAGGTTAAACATAACATTTCAGAATTTCAGCAGGCTTTTTTGGCATCATAAATCTACTTCAACAAACTTGATTACATTTTGCCAGCATGTCCACAATGCATTCAACAATAGATTACAAGTTGATGTAATCTATACAGATATAGAAAAATGTTGTGTTATAGTTAAGTCTCTTAAAGATATGAACGTTACAAATAACTTAATTAATCTTCTTAATTCAAACAGAATGCAGTATGTTGAGGTCAGGGGGCCCAAATCTGATGTGTATACAAGTGCCTCTGGGGTTCCTCAGGGCTCCAATTTGGGACCTTTATTGTTTCTGATGGCTATAAATGACCTTTATTTATATATAAGTTGGTGTTTCAGGACCCTTACTCATTGCTGACGATTTTAAGCTGTCAGGAAGATCGTAACTATGGATGACTGTTCTGTTTTGCAGGAGAGTTTGGATAATGTTGTTGTGTGGTGTGAGATGAACTTGTTTCAATTTTAAAAAATGTTCAGCTAAGTTGCTTACTCTAAATAAGAATATAGTGGAACATACCTACAGTATAAAGGATTTACCTCTTTTGAGAAGTTTCGACTGTTCTGTTTTGCAGGAGAGTTTGGATAATGTTGTTGTGTGGTGTGAGATGAATTTGTTTCAATTTTAAAAAATGTTCAGCTAAGTTGCTTACTCTAAATAAGAATATAGTGGAACATACCTACAGTATAAAGGATTTACCTCTTTTGAGAAGTTTCCTATGGGAAAATATATAGGCTTTTACCTTACAAATAGTAGGCACAGTTAAAGAGGCTCATAAGACAATGAGCTTTAATGTGTCTTAAACTGTTTGATAGTTTTGTGCTGCCTGAATTGGAATATGGTAGTATATATAGTGTGGTCTCCCCAGTATGATATTTGGAGTAAAAACCTTGAAGGTTTGCAACGAAAGTTTCTTAAAAATGTGTATTGAAAATTCGAGTGATATCCTAAGCAGAGATATGTTCGAAATTAAATATTAACCCTATTTAAAAGATAATCACTGAAGAATTGAATAATCAAAATTTGCCATGTACCATGTATATCTTTAAGAATGCTGACAAAATAGACTGCCCAGTAATTCTCTCTATGCTTCCATTTTTCTGTAAGTAATGGTAATACGAGGCAGCAAAAACTTTTTATTTAAATTTTGCAAGGACAAACTTATACAACTTATACACTAGGTACTAGGTAAGTAATATATCTATAAAACTGTGTTATATTCCTTTTATTTGATGCTTTCATTTCAGATGTATTGTCTGCAATTTGCTATATACTGTGGATGCTGTTTTTTGAATAAATGAAATATAAATGAACTATTACCTAAATTTTGCTGCTACCACCAATAAATGAACTGCGCCCACCCACGTAATTGATTTTATAAATAAAAAGCTTATTATAGTCCCAAGACTAGTTTTTTAATAAATAACCGTATACCTACAATACCCAATACCTAATTATGATTTGTAGCGAATTTTGTTAACATGGAACATATTGGCAACACTATTATAGTGATATCAGTTTGACAGCTGGCAGCTGATTTGTGCTCGATACTCAGCAGAATGTTTTTTATTTCGAAAATGGTGGTTCAGTCCGTGAAACTTACCGTGGGCTACCTCCGTTTTATGGTCGACTTAATCGTCCGTCCAAGCAACTTATTGCACTAGGCATACTCTGCCTGATAATCTACATCCGCATAGACGTCACAGTGCGCACCGAAGAAGTTGTGTCACTGAGCATAGTATTGAGGAGAACCGAATGAAATTTCCTCAAACATGATGCCAGTCAGAACGTTACAGACAGCAGAAAGCGCTAAATATTCATGTTTCATTCCTCAGCCGTTAAATCGTGCTAATGTAGGAGCACTTTGGTTTAGACAAGATGGCCTCACATGCCACACAGTAATTTATTTATTAAAAGTAGCTAAGGTATTCCCTTTATTTAAAAGGGGGTGACAGCGATGAATATACTAACTATCGTGCTATAAGTTTGTTGTCAAGTTTCTCAAAAATTCTTGAACTTATTTAGAGATACGCCAAATCAGTTGCTTCATTTAAGTAGTTCCAGGCTATTGGGTGTGACCTTTGATCATGACTTGCGGTAGAATTCTCATATATAGAAAAATTATGTGACAAACTAAATAGTTGTTATGCTTTAAAATTTCTTTCAAAGCACTGCAAACAGGTACTCTTGACATTGTACTATGCAAATTTTAATTCATTCTTAAGATATGGTATTGTTAATTGGGGTTTTGGAGCATTCTAGAGACAACAGAGTTCTTACATTGGTGGGAACCTATGTGTATGAGATAAGTAATTATGTGTACAAAAATAAATCACTTTTTCAATCAAATCGATCTGAACATGCTTGTTATGCTTTGTCAATAAGAATGTATACATGTATTGATTCTTGGACAATAAAGCACTTTCATCATCATCATCATCATCATGCTTATAACACTCGTGGACGAGGAACTTTGCTGCCAAATCCTCACCATACAACTTTTTACCAAAAAAATATATTGTAAAGTGCATGTAAAATTTTCAATCATTTAAGTCGAGACATCATAGATTCGGCAAATATATTCATTTTCAGAAATACACTTAAAAAATATCTGATTGAGAAGAACTGCTATCTTTTAAATGAGTTTTTTTTATAATGTCGTTAATGTAGATTGTGGTGATTTTTGATTAGACATACTATGTAATTAACTAGTTATAGTGTAATTCATTTTACTGTATTTATATTATGCAATTTGTACTGAAGAAATAAATATATTATTATTATTATTATTAGTGCAGGAGACATTCGATGACCACATAATTTCATGTAATGGGCCTGTGAATTGGCATCCATGATCACCTATGGATTAATTTTACGGAAAGATGTGAAGTTTTTAGTCTATGCTGATACACCACAGTTGGAAGCCAACATTCGCCGCGTTATTTTCGATATAGAGCACAAGATACTTGAAAGAGTGACCAATAATTGGATTCGAGCCAACCATGGCGACCATATGCCGGGCATCATATTTAAGCACTAGTGCCATAAAATTAACCTCCCAATAAAGACAATACCAAGATTTATTAGCATGATTTTTATGCCTTTTATTTCATTTTAAGTTGTTCACCTCTAAAAAAAAACACCCCATATATAGTTTTATTAATATTTATAAAAGTAGAAGAGGTAATAATGGTTTTTCTGATTCCAGAATGCAGCATATGTCATTAAATATCATGCTTATTTTAACACTTAAAGTGGTTCATTTATGGGTCAGTTAAAACTGAGGTGGTAGGTAGTAGTTGTTTTATGAGTGGTAGTAGCAAAACTGACGTGGCAGTAATTCATTTATGGGTAGCAGTTATAAAACTGTCATGGTAATATCTTATTTACGGGTGATAGTAGCACATATTAGATGATAGGAGTTTATCTATGGGTGGTAGTTCATTTATGGGTGCTCGTAACAAAATTGAGTTGGTAGTAGTCCATTTATGGGTGGTAGTAGAAAAACTAAGGTGATAGTAAATTCATGTATGGTAGTAACAACCCATAAATGAATTACATGTGATAGTGTCTCATTTATGGGTGGTAGTAGTAAAATTGATGTGGTAGCAGTTCATTTATGAGTATCATTCCTCCATCAATTTACAATAAAATAAAATAACCAAAAAAAAATATTGGTTAGTAAAATAGATTTTCCCCTACTGGGGATTCAGTTAAACATTCATCTTTATGAAACTGTGGTGATGGTGACTAAGAGTAATGCTAAATATGCACTGAACTTTCCCAGTTTTCCATATTGCTTACAGTGTAGACATGCATTTAAAAGAGCAGTGATCAAGTTCCTGCTAAAAAATGCATAATTCTTTTAATACAGATCACCAATATGTTTATTAATGTCAGAATAGTCAAACATTTTCTTGTTTAGTTTATTTTATGACTGGAAATTTCAAGATAGGGACCTAAATTTTCATGGTTATTATTTCTTATCTACTTCTATTGAAATTTATTTGTGCAATTACTACTATATGATACTACATAATTTAACTATGTGATTTGCCGACTACATTATAACTAAAGCTTTTTCGATTTCATCTTGTTTTGATGTGCTTCATCATTTTTTCAATGCATGTGGTGGTCAAGGTGTTGATAATATAGAATATTAGTCATTAATATTTTTTATTCATTCATAAGCAGGACAGATTTACCTTGTAAAGGATAATACATTTATAGATCCTAAAATCACACAATTTATGACATCTTACCAAAATATACCTCCCATTCTCTATTAGGAAAAACTTTCCTGTTTGAAGAGACACAGTTTTAGGCATTGCTAAGATGCTCCCTAAACACATTATGGTACCCATCAATTGACCACATAGGGCAGTCTTTTGTTGTTCCGAGACCCAAGTGGGATAAAAATAAAGGATTGCCGAATTCGGGTCGTCTTCCTCACTTTTTAGCAGTTCCGTATCATACACAAATATTATGGTTGTTTCTCTGGAAGTATTAAAAGTAGTACTGTAAATTATTATATTTTTCATTGATATCTGTATTGGAGACGGAAGAATGTCGCTTACTTGGCCATTTTAATGAGTTTTCGCCTTTAGAAGAACATGAGGGAACGTCTGTTTACATTTTTTATTGTTTTCTGTTTATATTTTCCTAGCATTGTTTATTGCAAACACAAAGAATATTCTTTGTGATTGCAAACTGCAAATCTTATAAAACCGAAACGTTCCAATTTCATTTCCAAAAGTCGATATGACATTTCGCATTTCGTCCTTGTCATAGAATAAGGTTATGGTTTATGGTCCTATCAAAAGGAGGTATTTGTCCTACTCGCGTCTGCTTACCGCAATTTTGAGCCTTCACGCATGCGTATGTGCTATTTTATATAATTTTCAGTTCTTTTTTCTTGATTTTGGGCATTGCCATGGGTTAGATTGGGTTAGTGTAGGTTAGTTTTGTTTGGTTGCGCCCCCGGAGCGAGCGGAGGGACACGCGTGAAGTGAAATATCAGAACACCGGGCTGCCAAATGCGCAGGTCCTATGGTCGAAAATTTGCCGTAGGTAGACGTGAGTTAATCATATACGTAATATATGGAGAATGGTCCTTGCCACGATCCTTGCCATATACGTATACAGTGTGTCCAAAAAAGTATGCAACATATGAGAAACTTCTTTATTATTGAATTCTCAGAAAATTTTATTCTTCATAAAAGTTGGTGCTTGCCCTAAAACAGTAAACGAGTATTTCAAATTTTACGTACTGCTTTTAGTGCGGACGCAAATGTCATTTCTTCGAAATCGCGTCAAGAGTAAAGTACCTTAATTTATAAAGATACAGCAAAATCTTATAAGGAAAAGTTCTTCCAAATTAAAAAAGTAATCTAAATATGAAATTTGAGTTAAGCTCTTCAATTTTTAATTTCCATTTTTTGGTCGATTTTTTACTCAAACGTTACGCCATCGGTGAATGCTTTGTCCCTTTGTTATTAGTATACTTGCCAAGCAACTTCAAAATTTATTTAAAGTTGACATTAGTTACGTAGTTGCATAATGTTTCAGTTTTTACAGAGATAAAAGCCAGTTTAGGTATCAATGTGTTGCAAACACATTTAAACAATTTTGGTCCAAAATAATTGTCCATAATAATTATTACAAAATATAATTGGAATGACTGATTCAATAATAATTAATTTCATATGTCAGAGCGAAGTAAAATTATTGCTATTTATTTGTTTTTATTCCAAATGCATGGCCTACTCTTCAAGACCAAATATTTTATATGGCTTTTTAAGATACTTGGGCATATTTTACTCATCGGGTGCAAAAGATAAATAATTTATTAGTTGTTTTACATGAAATGAAAAGAGTTGGGTCTATTCATGATTTTGAGTGGAAAACATTTTGAATCAAAAGGGTTTAAATGTGTTTGCAACACACTGATATCTGAACTGGCTATTATCTCTGGAAAAACTGCAACATTATGCAACTATGTAACTAATTTCTATCTTAAATAAATTTTGAAGTTACTTGGCAAGTATACTAGTAACAAACCAACAAAACATTCTCCAGTGGCGTAACGTTTAAGAAAAAATCGAGAGAAAAACAAGAAAAATTAAAAGTTGATGTACTTAACTCAAATTTTATATTTAGATTACTTTTTAAATTTGAAAGAACTTTTCCTTATAAGATTTTGCTGTATTTTTATAAATTAAGGTACTTTACTCTTGACGCGATTTCGGAAAAATGACATTTGCGCCCGCACTAAAAGTAGTACGGAAAATTTGAAATACTCATTTACTGTTTTAGGGCAAGCACTAACTTTTATCAAGAATAAAATTTTCTGAGAAACCAATAATAAAAAAGTTTCCCATATGTTGCATACTTTTTTGGACACACTGTATATGGTCCTTGCCCATTTTGACAGTGACACCATTGTCCTTATAAAAAATGGTGACGCACTAGACACTAGAGATGGGCAAAAATATCTAGTTTTTTTATAAAGAAGAGAAGGTGCAATAGGGATGCAAAGATCGATTTTCATGCAATAAAATCAATGGCATATTTGAAGAATACCATCCATCTCTATTACACTTTCTATTCTCACCTGAGAACGCCTCCCATGATTCAAGATTTCACGCCCTGATATATTCAATTTAAAATACCCCCCACTGATGAACCCGCACGGGGTCATCGCTTGCCAGATTTTCGATCCGAGGCTCCGTTGCAGAGATATCGGCAAGAAACGCCGGTTTTCTCCCAAAATAGTCCCTGAAATTAGAGCCCCAATCTCTCCATATCGTCAAAAGAAGCCCCTATGAGGCGCACATACCATAAAAATTTCGTCCCCGTAGCTCTTCCCAATCTCACGAAATTAATTGTTTTAGTTTTTCTTCTCCCCCTCTCCTGGCCTAACGGGGTCCAGTTTTCGTCCAGGATCCTCATTTTACCCCGGCTACATGTCCTGAAAATTTCAACCCTCTATATACTGGAACATGCTTAATTAAAGGGGCGATTCACTTTGATAACCGTTTCAACTTTGATAAGCGTTTCACTTTGATAATGTAATGAACACCGATTTACCCTATTCACTTACTTACTGTATTTTCGGCCTTTTCTTCACCTTCTGTTCATTTTCTGCAACCAGGTTCGCAGTACCAGTGTGTTGACACCCTATTTCGTTGAAAATAATTTACTTAGACACTTGGGCAACTACCCATATTTATCCACCTAGTTTAAAACAACTTCCTTCCTCTTTCCAGCACTCAATTCTATCCTCAGTTATAATTAATATAATTAAATGAACGTAGGCCAAATTAGTTTGCGTTTTAAAATAATAAAAACAATATTTGAGATTGTGTATTTAAGGGAGCACACAATTGAAAGGGAGCATTTTCTTATTTAATTAGTGGTTGGCTCAAATCTAGTCGCGTATTTTCTGATATGACCTGGTATTTAAAATTCGCCAGACAATCAGTCTCTGCACAGTAAAAGAAAATTTCACTGGTATTACTATTTAACCGCTGTGATTTTTACCATGTATCAACTTTTCTAGAGGATTATATTTTACCTGAGAGCATGATAAGTAAACTAGCCAGTCACGCAATTACGGATTAATAAAAGAAATTCATTTAGCAATAATTCCTTTCCGCAGTGATTTACTTTGTATTCATACACTTCCTGAAGATTAATTATTTCGTGGCTTATGGTAAAAACAAATTCTACAATTTCTACTAAATAAAATACAGAATGACGCTAGCAGTGATTGGTTTTTAATGGGATAATCATAATTCATTCATCATAAAGATTCACATCGCACATTCAGCATTGGATTCTTTAGGTATTTATATTCATTGTGTACCTGTACCTTTTTGTACTTTTTTAAAATGGTTAATCCGCTAATAAACCTTTACTTTACTTTACTTTATAATTAAATACTCGATTAACTTTTCTTACTGCATAAAATTACAGTGTGACGTTAGCACTGAATGGTTCAATGGAATAATCATTAAATTCTCGAATACACACAACAAGACAATGTTATCAAATATACAGGCACCCTAAGCATTATGATCTTAAAATTACATTTACTGTCTATGACTTAACGTTATACCGGAACCTGCTTCTGTAGCCTTAATCGCTTCTGTTGACCACCTGCTTCTTTGTTGAGTGACGAATTGCAAACAGCGTTTCTTTACGTGATTTTACGAGCCGACGACATAATTTGCTTAATTACTTAGTTACTTCCACGAGTCTCTAAAACTGTGAGACACTATTTTCGGTTTGGTCAATACTGTGACCATAGTAACAACTTGAAAAATAAGTTATTTTTAAACTTTTCCCAAGTCTTTTTCGGACATTACGACTTACTGCAAGTGAAGGTTTAATTTAGACTTTCAAAATTTCCCGAGTTCTACTTGGACATTACGACGTACTGCAAGTGAAGATTGCTGTGAGACAAATTTTTTCCCCGATAAGTTTTCGCTTTTATAGCAACTTTTTCGACTTATTTGTTCCTAGAAAAATCTGGAATCTACACATCTGTGGCAATTAAAAACACCTGCAGCGGTTATGACGCAAAACGCTCCACTTTTCGCCGAAAGCAGCTATTCCAGTTTTAACTGGTTTTGTAAATTCCAATCCCCCCGAGTGTGTTCAAAATTTTACATTCCAAACTTCATTTCGTCATTAAAATTAGCTCACACATGGTTTTTAAATCCCAATTGGTAATTAAATTTTGAGCTCATGACTTTTTGTTTTTTGTTTCAATTGACTGGGTTTTGGAAATCTTTCTTATTAGAAACGCCCCCTGGCCAATGGTTTACTTTTTAGATCAAAGTTGGGGGAACCTGCGTGAGAATCTTCGATAGCGGATGATATTCTTTCTAGTTAGTTCATATAGTTTCACTTTATACTGCAGTAAAGAAAAGAAAAGTATAAGTCAACTCCGATTTAAATTGGTTCTCGAATCTTGTGAAGTTAAACACCATGCCGTTTATTGAAATATATTCCAATGGTAAGTGATTTTATTTTATTCAGGCTGTGTTAGGTGCTTTTGTCGTACACTTTTATTAGGCAAAATGATTAACCCTTTTTCGCGATTCTGCCATTTATTCTTGAAAGTTAGACTTCAATTTGTTTTAAATCTTGTTTATTAAAATAAAATTATTATTTTAATTGAACATTCTCTCCCTTGATTTAATTCGAGTTTAATTTTGAAACAATTAAAAATAATTTTTTTAAAGCAATTGTCGAATCAAATTTAACTAGATCAGGTGCGGGCCCTTGGTTAGCATCACAATAAGCGTTTCATTTTTTCTGACTTTACCGTCGCTAAAGGAGTTTCACTTCAAAAATAAAGAAAAAGTAGATAAAATGCAGTTCCAGACACTTAGAGTGGCAATGGGTTTCATGAAAACAACTACAAATTCATTATTAGCAGAAAGCGGCGAAATATATCTTGAATATAGAAGAATGTGGTTAATAAAAAAAAATCGTATTAAAAAATATATATTTGGAAGATAATCATATAATGGAGAATATAAGAGAGCTTGGGAACTTGAGCAAAGCAAGAGGTTATTTCGCAAACCGAGGTCTTCCTTATCAACTAGTGAATCAATCAAGCGGTTGAAGAAATAGGTCAATATGAAGAGGAAATCTAGAAGCACAAAATCACTCCATGCTTTACGTATAAAAGAATATAGCAAATGATGAAAATTCCTGTCATTACGACAAACCTTAGAAAAAATTATCCCAATGTTAAGCATGAATTTCTGGAATTGCAGGAAAGACATCTAAAAGATTATTTCTGTTTTTATCCAGATGCATCAGTTGGTAGGGATCAATGAAGCTGGGCTTAGAGTATATTGTCCTAAACTAAGTTACTTCTCATAAAAATTACTAAATTTCACAGAAATCGGCACTGCAGAGATAGTGGCAATGCACAAGGCTATTGGTGTTTGCTTAGAAAAAATCCTCAAAATATTGTGATTGGCAAATTGCAATCAAGAATATTTGCAAAATGGGAAATGAAAAAAAACATTAATAACATTTCTGTCCTGACAAAACAAATTGTCATAGAAGCTAAGGGGGAATGAAAGTGCTGATAAACTTGCGAATGTAGGTAGGATATTAAATGTACCACTTCGAATTGCCTTGGATAGGAATACTATTTTTACCAGCAGTAAAAGCAAGATTTATGCAGAAATTGAACCTACTTTGGGAAGAAGCGCTGATAAGTAAAGGCCAAAGATTTAGTAACCTGGAAAGCAACTTCCTCAAGAAAACTTGGAATGGAGATTTGGGCTTTGTGGATAGCTGGCAAATAATAACCATAATTATGCGCACTGGATACTATCCTATACATAGACGCCTTCATAGGCATCAACGATACGCCGGACTGTGAATGTGGGGAGGCAGGTAGCCTACGACATATGATCCTTGAATATAATATCAGAGGGCCTAGCTTGTACGAAATAGGAGCTAGTGGCTAGAAATAAAGTTCCAATACCAATATCTCTGAACTCTTCATTAAGACCCAGTTAGCTAACAATCTCAAATTAACCAAACTAACCCCCTAATAAGTATGTGGAAAACAAGTCCTCTTAATCCGAGGGCGCATTTTTATGTATTTAGCTACTCAGCTGCTAGGGTGCGAGAAAAGTTAGAACCTACGTTGTGATATCCGTCTTACTAACACCAAGCAAATGCAAAATAAAGGGTAAAGGATCAGAAATATTTCCGACGCGATTCAGTTTGGCAGTCCGTCGCAATAAAAAAAATACTCGGTCTGGTTAAATGCCTCTGTAAATTAAATGTAGAGTAAAGGATGTGTGCATGGACGAAACACACTAAGTGAAACTTTTTGTATACGACGCAAAACACTTAATCTGAAAAAAAGAGCGAAGGATAGTCTTTTTTGGATTAAAAGTTTTGCATGAAATACAAATTAAAAGTATCTCATTTAGTATACTTCTGTGAGGGCCATTATAAAACACAAAACAACCGAGTTCTTAAACGATTAGAAAACATTATTTAATACTAAATGAAATACTTTGTATTCCATGCAAAATTTTATCCAATAAGGACTTCCTATACAAGCGTAAAGGAGAGAACGCACTAGGCGGTCGCGGTCCCGTCGCATCGCGAACCGTTCTGTGCTGAGCTGATCGCGGTCTCCTGAGATTCTTTGGAAAAGATAGGAGGAGAACAAAAGTCTAGCGACCCGAGTAAATTTTCGATACCATGGTTAGGTTAGGTTAGTTATTCGTTGAAAGAAGGATGATTCTTTGTGAATGTATTCGCGGAAACACATGCAAGCTGCTGTATATCCACTATAATACGGCTTTTGTTAAATATATCCTGGTTTTGAGTTAGATAAAGCAAAATATTTCGTAAAAAGTGCATCCAAAGTACGGGGTACTTATTACAATAAGTAATATTTCACTTTTCGCATGGCCCTTCGCTCGCTTCACTCGCTACGGGGGCTCAAGAAAAGGAAACTAACCAGGTGCTAACCCAAACTAAACCAAGACATACCCAAAATCAAGAAAAAACTGTTTAGAAACTTAACCTTTAAAAAATGAAAAAAAAAGGCAACGGGGTTTGAACCCGGGGCGTCCAGGTGAGACCCAACCATCTAGACCACGAGGGCTCTTTCTGCAAATTGATTGCATCGCGAATACATCGAATGCAATCGCTCGAGTCAACGCCACCTACACTAGATGGCGCTGGGGTATGCGGTAACGAAAATTACATCGGGTCTCCTCGCCAGACGCTTTTAGGAGAAGAAGGCGATGCGAGCGAGATGAGCTCGAGAACGTCTAGTGCGATTGCATATGTTATAAAACATGGGAAGGAACTTCACCGCGCGCGGTCGAGACTAGCGCCAAGTCCTAGGTGAGCGATTTACAGTCGACGAGAACGCGAAGCGCCGGCGATGCCGTACGAAAAGTTAATATAGTCGCACGGCATCGCCACTGATTCGCGTTCGCTGCAAATCGCTCACGTAGGACCGGGCGTAGCATGGTTCGCGATGCGACGGGACCGCCTAATGCGTTCTCTCCTTTAAGCAGGGTGCCCACTGAATCGGCACAGACCGGCCGGCAGATTTTAGTACGTGGTGGCGCTTCTGTGCGTGCCGCGCCACAGCCGACTTCAAGGGTCCTTTTAAGTGGGCTATGGCCGCTCCAAGACGGGCGGTTTCGCTTCGATGGGCGCCCTGCTTTACAGGCAGAGCGCTTTCGGCCTAGGTCATCATCAGTGCTACTTGTCATTGGACATGAAGAACGTATTTTATCAACGAAGAGAAAACAAACAACACCAATAAACAACGGTCACATCACAATTAACAAGTTAAAAGTCACATTTTCCAAATCCAAAAGATTTACATAATTAAAGGCCAAAACGATGCCTAAACCATAATCGTTGGCCTAAACCACGCTTTTGGTAAATGTTATCTAAATGTCATAAAACTTTAAAAATTAAACTTTTTCGGGTGAATGGGATAAAATAAAAAATGTAATCTTTTTCCATATAATGTTTAAAACCAATGCCCACAAACGAAAATTTTCACGGCTCTGTTGCCTCTCGCCAAGGCCATGTAGTATATTGCCCTCGCAATAGTGACTCCTTCGACAAGTGGCATGGCCTCTTGGTCATCCCTTATCCCTGATTCGGTAATAGACTGGTTTGTACCATAAATCTATCGAAATATTTCCGTCACATGTTTGACAATTCATAGACGAATAGTTGGCTACACTGAGTACTTGTCATCAAAAGTCAAAATAACCCACAGGATATCTGACACTTTGGTCTTGGCATTTTTAATAAAAACAAATGTTTAAATAACTGCATAAATGACTGAAGAGAAGGAATACATAGTAAAAAAAGTTTTGTACGCGGGCACCACTGCTATACCATTTAGAGATGGCACTAAGGTATACCAGTCATGCGGTAAAAAACGCAAAATCCCATACTTTACAATAATTTTCAGATATATTTCCACTTTCAAACGAAACTGTGCGACAAAAAGAAAACACTGCTTGATGATTCACGAAAAATGGGCAATGGTGAAGCCCTACACATCGTTCTTGGAAAAAAATTCAAACTTGAAGTGTGGGAAGCAATTTTACAAAAAATGGCTCTTAATGAAGTGGCCCAGTTTAGAGTTGATAAAAGTGTAAGTTTTTAATGGTAATACTTATATACCAGTGAAAGACTTAATATCCTTAAGCAAGCATAATATTAAAATACAATGGTATCTAGTTTTTGTCTGATTTATGCCTCTAATATTTGCAGTTAGTTTTGCAATATCCATTTGTCTCAAAAACATTACGTGACATGCATAAGCCTAAAGATGAAAGAAGACAGACTCATACTTGTGCCATGACTCTGCAAAGTGAAGGAGTTGGATATGATGACTTGAATGATTTCTTAAAGAGTCCTGAGGATCTTGAGTTTACTATGGGTAAGTTACTTCAGGTGTTTTGTTTTAGGTATTTAATAAATGTATCAATCAATTGGCATTTTTGTTTAGAAATTATTAAAGTGCAACAGCCGGATGAATATGAGAAAGAGGCATGGCAAATGGACGAAGGTGAACAGATTAACATGATACCAAAATTAAAGGTTCAAGGTAATGAGGAATACAGTAAGAAAAATTATCAGAAAGCTTCGGAATTGTATACAAAAGCAATTGGTATGTTAGAGCAACTGATGTTAAAGTAAGTATGATGTTCTATATTAAAAACAGCATAGTCCTTTCCTTACATTCTCCTATGATTCAGCTATAAAGTGCTACATTCGGATTTTTTCAGCCTAATACTTAAAAGCAAGGGTAGGGTATTTGTTACTGTTCTTGTTTGTAAAAGACAAATATTTTAGAATTCATAGATTGGCCATATAAATCTCTATATGCCTATTTCTGTTCTAAGGTATATTTTTTAATGAGAATATCCAACTTTATTTATGGCTAGTAGCTGACATTCATTTGATATAATAATTATTACAGATAATTTGACACTCGGAATAATTTGAATTTTGTTATAGAGTTTGAAGTCATCCACAGATAATAAAGTTCCTTAGATACAAATAT
>MU184186.1:19942-66854 GCA_016904865.1 Pissodes strobi
CACGTTCATCAGACAACCTAAGACCCACTAGAATAAAATGAATGTGGAGAGTATATAATATGCTCTACCTCTCAAATCAAATCAAATCAAATATATTACAAGTTTACAGATGTACATCCTTACTCACGTCAACAAAAGGTCATATCAGCTAAGAAACATACACATAGTTAAAACACTAGTTCTAATAATAAATGAATACATTAAATACTACGTTCAGTCCTTCTACATAAGCAACAATCACTGTTAAAAGACTTATTCGAATACAACATATATAAAATTCATTAAAATCACTAAATACAATACATTACACAGATATCACAGGTTCATTCAGGAATTCATCCACAGAAAAACAAGCTTTTCCTATGAGATACTTTTTCAGCTTAAGCCCAAACAAACGTTCAGGCAAGAGTTTGGTTGATTCATGTAGTCTGTTGTAAAGGACTGGGCAGTAGTAATTCACAGATATGCGCGATCTAAGGAGCCTGTGAAACTGTACCCTAAGATCAGTTCCATGTCTGACATTATAAGAATGGTATGATGCGTTTCTGTTATACATATCCTGGTTTTTATGACAATAGAGAAGACATTCATATATATATATATATATATCTAAGGGAGGGTTAGAATATTGAGGTTAATATAACTTTCCTTGACGTCGTCCCTATAACCCTGTCCTGCTATGATACGTACCGCTTTTCTTTGCAATGCGAAGATGCGTTTGGCTTGCGGCGCATGACCCCATACAAGAATGGCGTAGCTGGCCACCGACTGAAAAACAGCATGGAAAGTCTGCAGAAGTACACTTCCCGGTACTATGCGGGCCAAATTTCTTAGGAGAAACAAGCTTCCCGAAAGTCGCCCAGCAACACAGTCCACATGGCGCTCAAACCTTAGTTCTGGGTCGAGGTGAACCCCCAGAAATCTCACGTCAGTTGGATTTTCAATATCAATCTCCCTCAGTCCAAACACCATGCTAACTGTTTTTTCATTGTTACGGGTAAGTTTGTTTGCTACAAACCACTCCTTAAGATCTCTCATGTCAGCACTCTTTCTCTCATTCAAGCTCTCAACATCATCACACTGTACCACCACTGATGTGTCATCGGCAAATAGTAAAACTTTAGTATTAGGCACAGCTCGTTTGATGTAAATTAGGAACAACAAAGGCCCCAATATTGACCCCTGCGGAACCCCATGACTCAATTCTGCCCACTCTGTTGAAGTTCTCCCATTAAAGGTACTCTTCTGGTGCCTGTCCTCCAAATAGCTGCACAATAATGCCACGCTCCCCTCCGTCAGACCATAATGCCTCAGTTTCTCCAGCAAGCTCCCATGGGACACACAGTCGAAGGCCTTCGACAGGTCACAGTACGTAGCACTAACATACTGTCTCTCATCAAAAGCCTCCGATATGAATCCCAGGAGATCCAGAATAGCAAGGTTTGTAGATAAGTTCTTTCTGAATCCAAATTGACAATTGCAAAAGAGGTTATGTTCTTCAAAGAAATTATAAAGTTGGCACTTTAAAAGATGTTCAAAAACCTTTGCAAATATAGGCAGAAGGGAAATGGGGCGGTAATTATTAGGGTCGTTCTTATCCCCTTTTTTATGGATTGGCATGACTTTAGCTTTTTTCAGACTAGAAGGAAAAACCTTTTTTCCTATTGTTAATACCCCAAATATGAGCAACCAAAGAGGGGTAAGAAAATCTAAAAAAAAATTTTTTTGGCACGCCAGCGTTAATCGGAATGAAACGCCTAACAGACGCGATCGAGCCCGGCACTGTTGCCGGACGTGTCGGGCACGAAAAAGTTGCAGCGGCATTTCATCTCGGTTGTGTTTGAGGGATTGATTATTTGACGAGCTATGAATCACGGAAAATTAATAGTGGATCTTTCTATTCAAAATTTAAAAGGTGGGCAAAAATCTAGTTTTTCGTATTTGTTGGAATTTATAGATTACTTTATATTGTTGGTTCATTGGCAAATAAAGTAGAATTTAGTAGCTCGGGAAGCAATGATAGTGAAAACCTTTTATAAATGAGGTGAGTGAATATTAAAAATATTACTGATTGGCCTGCTTAATTAATATGTAATACTTTCTCAAGATTATTTCTTTTTTAATTTAGGCTTAATTAAAAAATAAATGTTCAAATATTATTTTGTTGGCTTATAATAATTAATGGCACACAGCAAAATCACTGATTACTTAAAAAAAACAAATTTACCTATATCCTAAAGTTAGCAATATCCAAGATACAGGGTGTTAAAAGTTTATACTTTGTTTTCCATTTTCATTGACATTTTTTTAAAATCTATTATTTCTGCCCAAAAATAGTGATTCGGTTTTTTTAGACAAAAAATTGAGATTTGTCGACAATTTCAATGTAGATTGTAGACGGTGTTCTCAGCGTCTCTCAAACACAAAAACCCGAATTATTGTAATTATTAAGATTCGACACGTCTCTAACCATGGTTTTGATTGGTTAACAATATATTTTGAACGTATGCCTAAAAATATATTTTCAGCACGCTCTGAATAAAATAAAATGTGAGCGTTTTCATACCTAGGTAATTCATTTTTGTTGTAGATTTTAATGTGCGCATTTTTTTCCTGTACTACGTGCGTAATCCCCCCCTACTTTTTTTTAAATAATCCGCTAGCAGCCTTCTTTGTATATATATTATTAACGATATCCAATTGACCTAATTTCCTTACCCAAAAAATGCACGATGATGATGATGTAGGTCGAAAAAATTAAGAAAAACAATACTATGGTGTACCTAGCCTGTGCGAAAAGTGCCTTTCTCATCCTCGGTGGCATATCCGAAATCCGCTTCGCGTTGTTCGTGCAACTGCCAGCGCGCCTGAAAAAGTATCACTACCCGCACTTGTTAATTACCTTAATAACTATTACCAAATACGTAGCATATTTTTTTTATAGATATGGATGTTACAAAAAAACATACAAGATATATCGATATACTGAGGAAATGCTTCAAGAGGCTATACAATTAATCAGACAATCAAAGATGCAAATTTCTCAAGCAAGTCGAAAATATGATATTCCAAAAAGTACTCTGTCTAATAAACTAAAAGGCAAAGCGCCTGCAGTGCGAAAAATGGGGCCGTCGACGATTCTTTCAACGGAGGAGGAGGCCAATTTAGAAAAATGGATTTTATCCAAGGCAATGTTAGGTTTTCCCATGGGCCCAGACAAAGTGAAGGATTCAGTTTGTCCAAATGTGTTTACAGATGATAGACCCGGTAAAAAATGGTTGAACCTATTTCTCCAAAGGCACCCCAAAGTTACGCGGCGAAACACTGAAATAATTTCAAAGGGCCGAGCATCAGCTACAGAAGAAGGCATCAGGACATAGTTCCGTGAATTAGAGGACTATTTAATTAGCGAAAACGTTGCTGATATTTTGTTATGCCCGGAAAGAGTTTTCAATGCATATGAGACAGGCTTACAGACGTGTCCAAAATCTGGAAAACTATTGAGACCAAAGAATTAGAAAATTTGTATGAGCTGGCAAGTGGAGCAGAGAAAGAGTGCATTTACTGTTCTTTGTACCTTCTCAGCCGCAGGTGTCTGTGTACCCCCGATGGTGGTGTATCCTTATAAAAAGATACCTAGGAACATTGCTATCTCTATTCCAGAGAGTTGCGGAATAGGTCGGTCAGATTCAGGTTGGATGGTGAGTGCCACCTTTTATGAATTCGTAGATAATATCTTCTTTCCATGGTTGGAAGAAAATCGTGTAAAACTGCCAGTATTGTTACTGCTAGATGGGCATAAATCCCACATAAGTATGGAGCTTTACAACTTTTGTATAGAAAAAAATATATACTATATTGTTTGTTGCCTAACGGTACTCATATACTACAACCATGTGATTTAGCAGAGTTTAAAGCTTTGAAAGTAGCCTGGAAAGATGTAGTTTTAAAGCACAAACAAGATTCACACAAGGCTATCACAAAAACAAACTTTGCTCCGCTATTTAAAAATGCTTTTGATAAAGCCACCAAACCAGAAACAATAATGGCAGGATTTCGAATAACAGGTTTATTCCCATTTAACCCAAGTGCGGTAGATTACTCGAAATGTATTTCTAACAGAAGAAAAGAAATCCGGTAGTTTGAAGTTGAGTGGGCCAATGCAAATCCTGTGAACTCTACAGATTACAAAAGTGCTCTTAAAGTTCTCGAAAATCAAATGGATGCGTCCTTATTAGAACAATTTACTCTTTTGAGAGAAACAGGAGGTGCATTTACAAGCACATTATTTCACATTTGAAGTTTGTGTAAGGAAGCAAGAGACCAGGTTCAAGTACCCCCCGAGGAAAGTGATTTAGCTTTTGATCCCAGGTGTCGATTTAACAAATGAAACTGAACATAATTTAGATTTCAACGACGGCGCCGGCGGTGGCAGGGTGACAAAAAATGATGAACCACAAGATCAATTTTTGACGGCAGATACTGATACGGAAAGTAATCTAGATAACAATGGTGTGACCAAAACTGATGAACTACGAGACCAGAGTCTGATGGCAGATGTTGATTTAATAAATGAATCGCAAAATGATTTAGATATCAACGGCGTGACAAAACCCGATGAACTACAAAATCTTTAAAATGAGCGGAACATCTTAGAGAATAACGATGCGCAAGAAAAAAAAATCACAAGCTAGTTGTAACGTAACACAGGCGAAACGCCAACGAAGGTAGTGGTTGCTAATGAAAAGACAGCAGTGAACACTTACCCGAAAAAGATTATGGATGAAAAAGAAGTATGGTCGCAGCATTTGCATTGGCCTAGTGAACCACTTAAAACTACAAAACGGAAAAGTAACGTTGACTCTCGTATCCCGTACGCAATTACTTCTAAAAGATTTAAAGAATACATGGATAAAAAATGAGCTGTAAAACAGGAAAAAGAAGAACTAAAATTAAAACGAAAGGCGAAGGTAAATTTGAAGGACAAGAAGACGAATTCTAAAATTAAAACTAAGAAGATAATTGACTCAGATGCTAAGAAAGAAAGCAGCGGAAGCAATAGTGTTAAATATGATTCTCCTAATACTAAAGATAAGAATATCGGTGAAGAAAAAAACAGTAGATCTGGTTAATCTGCACCGATTATTGGGTCTTATGTGATTGTCCTTTATGATAAAAAGCCGTTTCCTGGAATCATTAAGAATATTGAAGGCAATGAATATGAAGTGCAGACCATGTGATGTGTAAGATTATTGATAAGAAAAATCATTTTAAGTGGCCCAGTCATGTTGATCAAATCTGGTACAACAAAAGAAGTGTATTAGAACTAATACGGAACCACGATTAATTCGACGGGGTATATTTGAATGTGATGAAATTCAAAAATACTTGACTACAGAATAGTTATAAGTAATAGTTATAGATTATAGAATAGTTATAGAATAGTTATATCTACTCGTAGTACAACAGAAAGCATTGAGTATTTTTTGTAAAGCTTATCTTATATCATGGGTTTATAAATTTAACGATTACGTTGAGAAAACCCTAATGCGTTCATTCACTGGTGCATTTACCCTATTTATATTTTCATTGGAGATAACAATTGTCCCATCATTATTATTTAAATATACTTTGTAAATGTCGCTTCCAGTAACCGTTTTCAAGATATTTGCTATTAAAAGTTTCACTGCATTGAAATCTTATGGCTCAAATATTTACCGTAAAGTAGACTTTGTTAATAATTATTCTGAATTAGATGTTTTTAAATAATAGTATATTATTAACCAAGGTTCAGACAGATAATATTATTGCCTGAGCGTCGATATAATATAATATACCTGCAATTTTTTCACTAGTAACACATCTATCAAATATTTTTGTAATGATTATTAAAGCATTAATTATATATTTTTTATAATATTGCTCATTTATTAATTATTTCAAGCAAGTTATCTTTGCTTTTAAATATTTGAACATTATTTGTTTTTTATCTTGTCAGATAGGCTTGGTAACTGTCAATTGGTGTAAGGAAATAATTTGACAAAGGGTAAGAAAAACAACTTCTCAAGTTAAAAATTGGCCAATAATGGTTGACATTAGAGCTAAAAGTGGAAAAAGCATTTATTTACTTTTCTATAATCTAGTTTTTAATAAGAAATATCTCGAAACGATTACTCCGAGCGATATTTACAAATAATAGCTTTTTTACGTAGAAAAGATGAGACAACTGACATTTTCAATAAAGGTAAAAAATGTTACAATGGAGCGCCGCGCGCCGTCTACAATTTACATAAAATTTGTCGATAAATTTGAATTCCATGCTTCAAAAGACTCTCATTTTGTGCAAAAATAATGGTTTTATTTTGACACCCTGTATCTTGGATATTATCAAGTTTTGAACGTAAGTAAGTTTGGTTAAATTTTAATATTTTTGCATAAGGAATTTGTGATTTAGCTGTATAATATTAATGCTGTGTAGAGGGTAACATAACATTACATATTGAGGTTTTTTTAAATTGCTTATTTACTTAAACGTTTAACATAAATGAAATTGTAACATATCATCCCTTTTTAATAGAGCAGCCTTTGTAGCTCACTTATTACTAATACGGTTTGAATAATGCATGGACAAATAAAAAATGTAGGAACTCAAAAAATAATAAACACGTCAATAAAGACGTCAAAAATGAAAAAAAAGCCGAGCGACTACTGACCGAGACTAGAAATATATTTTTCTATTTTGGTATCATAAAGAAGTCTTTTCGATACGCAAAGTAGTGTCGAAAAGAAGCTCTTTTCGACACTATTTTTGTTGCCTGGTTGCTATGATATTAACAAAATTGTTCAATGTCAAGGCTCGCTAGCAAAAATTTCGATACCGTTTTGAATGGGATTCCTAATAATACAGACGTCAAAAGTGACAAGATGGCCGTCCAACTTTTGATCGCGACTTGAATAAATTATTGTTTTTCATTGAGAAACCTGCAAAATAGAAAAAATAGTATAAAATACACGTTTTAAAAGACATTTAGCGCACTCGCACGTTAGGAAACGTCGGTCGTATCCTAATTTCGTGCTCGTGCGAAAAAATATGGTCTTTTAAAACTAGTATCTTAATATACTATTTTTTAATAAAAAACTCCCCGCAAGCGGGTGGTTTCCTAATTTCGTGCTCGTGCGAAAAAATATGATTTTTTAAAACCAGTACTTAATATACAATTTAAAGCGTGTATTTTATACTATTTTTCTACATAGGATTTTAATCAAGTCACAGCCCTTTACAAAGATGCAATCGGGAGAGACATTGAGCCGAAGCAGAATGCAATGCTTATTAAATTTGATATCTGAGAAAACTCATAATTGTGTTGGAAGAAATGGTTGATATAAGTTTGAGTCAGTTTGGGTTGGATTAAATTAGATTACCAAAATATACCACATATACATATTACTACAATTTTCGGTCGTCTTTTTCAATTTATAACATTAGGGGTGATTGTAAAAACCAAAAAAACATTTGCATTCGATTCATCTCGCAATTCTCGATCTAACAATATGCAACACGACTAGTTTATCGTAAGAAACTAAAAGTCACCTCTAACACAATTTAATGTGAAGAATGACTTTTAGCAGATTACATAAATCTAGATTACCAAAATATACCACATAAATAAAAATTACTTCAAGTTTCGTTCGTTTTTACAATTTATAACGTTAGGGGTGGTTGTAAAAACCAAAAAAAAAACATTTGCATTCGATTGGTCTTTTAATTCTCGATCTAACGACATGCATCACGACTAGTCGTCGTGAGAAAGTAAAAGTCGCCCCCACGCACCCCTAACACAATTTATTGTAAATAATGACTTTCAGCAGATTACGTAAGTTTAGTTTACCAAAATATACCACATAAATACATATTACTTTAAGTTTCGTTCGTTTTTCCAATTTAGAACGTTAGGGGTGGTTGCAAAACCAAAAAAAAAACATTTACATTCGATTCGTGTCTCAATCCCCGATCTAACAATATGCAGCACGACTAGTCTGCCATGAGAAATTGAAAGTCACCCCCATCCACCCCTAACACTATTTAATGTAAATAATGACTGTTAGCAGATTACGTAAGTTTAGTTTATTATCCCACTGAGGATAAAATTGTCAGTCGTTTTTAGCGGCCAGCTTAATACAATATTAACATAACAGGCACAACAGCGGGTCGCCGCCGCGCCCGCGCACCACCTTTGAAACTTTCAAATTAAAGTAACGATAATTTTCCAACTATACGAAGTATCGTAATGCGTTTATTTAAACTTACTTGAAGTTTTGGCTTTATTTCGTACGTTGATCGGAAAAATTCTTAAAACAAAAGAGTTTGTCGCCAACTAAAAAAAAACGGCTGCACAAAAAGTACAATTTAAAGTTTTACCTAGTTTTACTTCTAAACCACATTACATTTTTCAGGGGACGGTAATTAACTTAATGACATTGCTCAACATTTCCTGTATCAATTACAAAATTAGTTTAGTTTCTTAGATATCGCGAGTTATGTACAAAATGAGCGAAATCCGAATTTTTACAAATGTAAGACTTTTTTCGCTATAAAAAATGCTGGACCTCCAAAAAGTTTTATCATTGGCCATTTCAGGTGATCATGGATCTATTCTATCCATCTATGAACTTCATAATATGGAGGTCTCATATGCTTATACGCAAAAAAGTATTTGAAGCGATCTCCCATTCGTATGACGTCAAGGAGAAAATGTAGCATACACTTTTTCACGATTTGAGGCCCCATATTAGGATAACAGAAACATTTTCAATGCTAAGATTTTTTTGAAGTTGGGCGGCCATCTTGTGATTTTTCACATCGTTACTACTAGAGATCTCTTTCAAGGCGAACATGACTATTTGAATAGATGGCGGATGCTGTCAATTTAACATCATATTTGATTTGACATTTTGACTGGACCTGTCAGGATGACGCTACAAGTATTTTTAACACATGTATTGAAAAGTGGATTTCAACACGCGTGTGGTATTAATCGTGTTCTTAAGAGTCTAAAGAGTATTTTTGTGTCATTTTCATAGGTGGCCGTAGACAATTTTCGGCTAACACCTCGTGCTATATAAACTCCTCGTTTGAAAAGAAGTACTTTCAACACGTGTTATGTAATAGTAATATACTATTTTAGAAGGACTTTGATGTCTTTTTCATAATAACAAAGCGAAATACGAAATTTTATTATAGGAACGAAACAACGTAACTAAATATTATATATCCTTCGAGTTATTTATAATCCGAAACTGATAGTTATGAGCATTTTTGCACTGGCATCCATAGGGTGTGGCCCAAAATGCTCTTTTAAAAGCAAGTAAAGTCAAATATTGCGGTCATAAGGAAAAAATTAGTGGATGGTGGTTCCAGAAAATTGAAACGTTCTAGCTCAGTGGTTCCCAACGGTGAGTCGCGATCCTCCAATGGAGTAGCCATGATTCTTTTAGGGCGTCACCGAAAGTGCAGGGGGACAAAAATCATAAGCTTAAAATTACAGGCTTAAATTAGATCCATTCAATATCTGGTGGCGAATCCCGATGTAGGAACCCGCGCAAGAATACAATAGACGTCAGTCAATTTACCTCGATAATGGGATATTGAAATTTTCGCCACATTATCCAATAGTAGTTGGCGCGAAGTCGGTACTCGGCGGAGGAACGAATTACAATGGAGAAACTTGTGTGGAGAGTGCACCGGGAGCACCAGCTTGGATCGAGGTCGGGTTTTCAGTCAAAAGTTAAAAACCTTGCACCCAAAGCAAAGGGATTGCACTGCATGATTCACCGATTTGCCTTTGTTAATAAAATTCCTCCAAAGCCGTTGCAAGAAGAGCCTGACTCTGATTATAATAATTGTTAATTATATAAAATATAGTGTTATGCAAAGACATGGATCTGATCACGAAGGTCTTCTTTCCTTCACTGATGTTCGTTGATTATCAAAAGGAAATGTTGATGGCCGTAGTTTTGAATTGGAAAACGAACTAAAACTGTTCTTAGAAATGAAAGGAAAGCATGATCTTGTGGCACACTTTAATAATGAGATCTGGATCCAAAGAGTAACTTATATATCAGACATCTTATATCAGCTAAATTTGAAAGTTCATGGTACATTATCGACTTCGGAGATAATATTCAAGCGTTCATGTTAAAGCTGCGAAACTCGCGCAGGAAATTAATGATAACCTGAATTCCGAAATTCAATGTTATTTCTCCGAGCAGCATTAGTTTGAGCCCCATTTCATGCATGTGTGTATGTTGCCGATATTCCCGATGAAGTGAAGGGTGATTTTTTGGAGCTTCGAAATGATTCCTCAGCGCCTGATATATTTCAGGAAAATCGATGATTCAATTTTAGGGTTCCATGCGTCATTGGTCATTGGATATTCAAGATGACATAAGATTGGCTTTGACATAAGTTCCGCCACATTAAAATACTTATTAAAAAAATAATTTTTCTCAAGTCTTACAATATATTTCTTCAAAAAGTTACCTCGGGCGGTAATGGGAGTAATTACCTCACCCTATTTTGTATGCTTAAAGTAAAAAACACGTTTGAAAAATCCAAGGTAGTCGAATTATTATTAGTATCGGCAAACTGGAAAAACATGCAAGTTATTGAGAAATTTTGGCAAAATTTGGACGTAGTCTCCAAAATTATGCACATCGCCTGCAACGCATTTTGTGACGAGGGGTAGCGAACATTTTAAAAAAATCTAAAAGGGTCGTATATTAAAAGGGTAACCCAATATATTTTTACTTATTTCAATAGAAAATCACATTGTGGGTACAATGACACCCCATTTGTCACTTTTTGACACTTATTATCCTAACATTTTCAATTTTTAATTTTCAATCTAGAGTGCCATGAATGAGTTATAACGGTTAATTTTGGATCAAGTTGCCAGGGAAAAATAGCTTCGATCGAAATTTTTTTTTTCATTTGTTTTACAGGTTCATTTAAAGTTTATAAAATCGTAATTATGATGTTTACTCAATTTTTTCTAACAGAACAAAGGTGGCTCATTACCATATCTAAAGAGGGCATCTTGTTACGAACAATTTGATACCACACAATCGATATTTTAGATAAATATGCAGTATCATGATCTGTCTAAAAGCTCTAATAGTTTATTGTATCGATCATCAACCTGCATCGTTGATAGTGAAAAAAATAAGGAGGCTTTGGAAAATAATAAAGAAATTGTTATGACATTTTTGTGCAGCCATATTAAATTTGTCAGTTTTAGCAGAAATTCTTAAGAATCAATATTTTTTATAATCAATTCGTTATTACAAATTGGCAAATGGAAAATTACAGTCGAAATTAGGAGATTAACATGCTATTAATTTATGGTGAAGCTTGAAAAAATGCCGTTGATGCTTTTGACGGAAAGTAATTCCAACAGACGACATCCCACTCTCATTATTTTCCAGAAACAGAACAAAAACAAGAAAGTTATAGGAGTGAGCCACTTTTGAGAAACACCCGGTATTTGTCAAAATCTTTTCATTATCCAATATTTCAGGGAAAAACCTCATGATGTTGAATGGAACAGACTAAATGATCAGAAACTACCTATTTTGCTGAATTTTGCACAGTGCAAGTTGAATGAAGAAGATTATTATCCAGTAATAACACACTGCACAGAAGTACTGAAATATGATAAAGGTATTTTAAGTTACCGAATAAGGTAAATATGTAGGTAGCTTCCCAATATAATAGTGTAGGAATAATATTGTTCTAGTGTTAATGCTCGGTCTTAGGTCCCTTAACAATTAAAGCTGCCAACTTTCTTAAATAAAAAAAAAATACATCTTTCATTATAGTATAATATTGTAGATATGTCCTCTATGATGGTGGATTTATCTATCTGTACTAATTAATGAATTTTATATGTAATCCATAATGCATTTTCACTACTAATTTTAAAAACATTTTTGAAGCAGTGCTCACTGCCTTTAGATGATTTCTAACTCTATGCTAAAAGATGAATGTAAATGTATTTTTTTAAATT
The DNA here is from genome assembly GCA_016904865.1 of Pissodes strobi. Classification (NCBI taxonomy): domain Eukaryota; kingdom Metazoa; phylum Arthropoda; class Insecta; order Coleoptera; family Curculionidae; genus Pissodes; species Pissodes strobi. The sequence goes on from MU184186.1 coordinate 32,008, forward strand.
TAGTTTATCCAGAAATAATTCAAATTCAACAAATGCTTTATTATCATACACTATTTTTTATTGACAAAGCATCAAGCCAACAATAAAACTATCCATCAAAATAAAAGACATACCAAGTAATGTCATATTACAGTATGCATAAAAACGCCTAAAATATGTAACCAAAAGACATGTAAATGCATACATAGGTAAAAATTACATTGTTTAAAAAACAAAACCGTCTTTTAAAATCTACCAGATGTGGTATTTCATTTATTGTGCAAATTGTATTACAATGCATTTTTTTCCAGCTTTGTAAATGAGAGCGTTGAGCTCTTTGCATGAGAGTGTTAAGCATATTTGATTTCATTTGATTAAAATAAAGTACAAGTCACATACAGATATGAGTATTAATGTCTTACTCGTAGAAATAAAAGCATTTGGTCAAATACCTACATTCAGTCAAATGTAGCATTTCAAAATGATCAACTGTGTCATAGGGCTTTGTGGCCAAAAGCCTTTGTAGGTCCCTTTTAAATTTTATATTACATCTTATTTTTCTGATGTTTGCAGGAAGAGAAGAAAAAGTCTTTTACTGTTATAAAATATAGAATTTTTTGTCACAATTGAGATAGGGATAGGCAGGAGGTATTGGATAGGCTACCAAGTGTGTGCATTGTAAAGGATAGATGGATGACGTTGCAACTTCATGTTTCCTTTTAACAAACAAGCAATTAATTATTCATATTTTGTATTTACAATACCCTGAAATTGATTAGAATATGACTGAAGTGTCTGTATAAAACAAATCGTTTAATCTCTATATAGACCACACCTCAGATTATTACATTTTGGGTCACTATAAAATATCACATTCATGAGTATTCCTTCTTTCATTTTAGATAATGTAAAAGCCTATTTTCGAAGGGCAAAAGCTCATATATCGGCTTGGAACCCTAGAGAGGCCAAAGAGGACTTGGAAAAAGTCATGGAACTAGATAAGTCTCTCATTCCACTAGCAAAAAAGGAACTTTGCAGGCTTGAAGAACTACAAAGAACCAAAGATTCACAAGATAAAGAGAAGCTAAAGAATATGTTTTCATAGTTAGGAAGTAGTTATGTTTTTATATTCTTTAAATTATAAATATATTATTGTTTTTAATAAATTCCTTACTTTTGAATTTGATTAATCAGACCATTAAAAACTAGAAAAAAGCTAAAAATTATTTAGTGGAAATCATTAGTCACAATCTCACAATTATTAATACCTAAAGCAATCAAATCGCTATCCAATGAAGAGATACCTAATCCTTCAAATTGAAAATGGATTCTGTTAAATCGATCGTTCGTCAACTGGCACGAAAGCCACCGTTTTCCAAGTGTTGTATCAGAAGTTGCCATTTTTATTATTCAAAATTAGAAAATCAAACTGAGATAATTAGTTTGGTATTCCTCAATTATTACAATTATAGAGTCCAATTTTAATCTTGTTATCCTGCCAACAGGATTTAAATTGCCGAATCGAAAATTAATTTAGAATAAGCAAAAGTAACGTTAAAAATCAGCTTCTGGATACTACTGATATTTATGATATTTAGAGTTTTTGCAGATTTTAATCAATAACTGGATATTTTTATTCTAGAAAGATTCTGGTTTTAATAAAACGCTTTTGATAACATCTGTAATTCCAATTTTAGTAAATAATGTTGGATGTTGTTCATAGGAGTGTACGTGATAATTGGTAACATAGTAGATGTACTTCTTGTATCTTCTCGCTCGATGTATCTTTTAGACATAAACTTTTTTTTCCGCCCTTCAACTATAAGGTAGGTATGCAAATGTTGCAGGTGGAACTCTGGGCCAGTCGGGTTTCTAGGCTGGATCCAAAACCACAAATTTTAAAATATCTATGGGTCAAAAATTAGTGATTGTTTTTTACAGAAACTACCGCTGTTGAAATTTCGCAACACTACATTTTACCACCACCCGACCCGGACAGAATAATTACTCCATATTTTGAATAGGTAGTGATACTTTGGGGAATGCTAGGTATATCTATTTTCCAGACAGCCAAAGGGGCATTTTCGAAATGTCGGTTTCGCTGAACAAAAAATGTCATAAAATCCCAACCGCCCCTAAATGTGATCCCAATTAAATTAAACTGAGTATTGAGAGATTTTTTTTTATAATAAATTTTAGGTATTTTAAATGTAAGTTTGTGCTCATGAGACAGGTGATGCCAATTATTAGGTTTTAAATCGAATATAGTGTTAAAACTAACAATAATTTTTGCAAATCTTTATTCAACATTTTTTTTTTACCAAAATAACGCAACATTGCGCTAAAAACATGATGCCTATCCTATCTATATAGCTTTAAAACAACGTTTAAACTAAGTATAAATATCTAATAATAAATATTTTAAAGTCTAACATAGGAACTTTAATTACTAAAACAGGTACAGGAGTAAGTTGAAATGAAGATGTTGGGATCCTTTTGCTTTGGGTAAAAAAGTAAAAATATAGAGGTATTTGAAAAGGTCAACTTATTATAATAACTGTAGAAAAAAAGAGCAAAAATTAACACAAAAATTAATTTTTGTGTAACAAATACGCCCGTATTGAAATGTGAGTACCTATTTTTGGTCGACCTTCTGGATTTTTAGCCAAAGGGTATTTTTAAAATTATATGTAGAAAATGGGGTATTGTACGATTGTACCCCAAAAAGGAGTATGTTTGGCAAGCCTAGTCAATTATAAAACCCAATAAAATATTTTTTATATTTTAGTATTACCACAAAAATCAATGATTTATTTGTATCTTTGAATATAAAACATTTATTCAAAGATTTGTATCTGATATAAAAAACCATGTTTACCATTTTAGGTTCAAGCAGTTTTGAGTTTTTAGCAAGAACGCCTTTTTTAGTACTTCAGAAACTTGTTCTATAGGTACTCTTCCTAATAATTTTGCATTTTTAGGAAAAAATTAACTCTAAAAAAACTATAGTAGGTATCCTATCCTATATAGTATATACTAGCACTAGCATCGTCTTTAATACATAATCATTGACTGACTGACTAATCGCCCATTAGTCAATGTCAATCAACGGTTAGCGTATTTAGGAAGCCTCCGCCACCGAACATTAACAAGAGACTAGAAAGTGAAAGTCCACTCTCAGTCGGCACTTTGATGTAGCGCTTACAAAAGGCGAGACGCCAGACTTTAGACGAGACGGGGTGAAACGTGGCACGAAGCCTGAGCGGTTAACCAGCATTTCACCAGGTTCCGCGACGGGGCAAGGAGCGAAATACTGGGGGTCGGGCTTAGAGTGAACCCTCTAGTCTATTGTTAATGTTCGGTGCCTCCGCGTTACGGAACCCCAGTTACATAACGCCGCCTGATTGGCTATAGCACATGTATTACACTAGCCCCGCCCGTCAATGTAATGTTGTTTGCGTTTTTTCACTTCACGCATTTGTACACATAGTTTGTTCAATACTGGTACAATGTTATGTCATAATGATGACACCAGCAAATCCCATAAGAATACACTTGGTGTCATGATGACGTAACAGTAACACTAACATTGAACCTGTATTGAACAAACTTTATATGCAATGCCCTCCGCTCTCCAGCCCAACCAACCCAAAGCATGACAAAAAACTAACTAATCAAAAAATAATAATAATAAATGAAAAACTTGCAAGCGACGAGCGTCGAACTAATTAGTTCGCATTCTAAAACGCGAGAGTCTAACCACCTTAGCCAGGCCGCGCCAGGCGTTCGTTCACATTCCTACTTCTCTCGAAAAGTCGACAAGAGTCTAGCGACCAGACCAAATTTTCGTTACCAAAGGCCACCTATACTACATAGGTGGCCTTGCGTGGAATGTATTCACAAAGAAGGGGGATTTTTTGTGAATGTATGCGCGGAAACACATGCAAGCTGCTGTATATCCACTATAGTACGGCTTTTGTTATATATATCAAGGTTTTTAGTAAAATATTTCGTAAAAAGTGCATCCAAAGTACGGGCACGTATTACAATAAGTAATATCACTTTTCGCATGGCCCTCCGCTCGCTGCACGCGCTACGAGGGCTCAAGAAAAGGAAACTAACCAGGTGCTAACCCAAGACATACCCAAAATCAAGAAAAAAACTGTTTAGAAACAACCTTAAAAGAAAATAAAAAAAAAGTCACGGGGTTTGAAACCGAGCCGCCGTCGCCGATAACTGCCGCTGCCGAGTTGAGACCTAACCATCTAGACCTCTCGATCACCACGACTCATGCTGGAAATGGATTGCATCGCGAAGACATAGCGCGAAAGCAATCGCTCGAGTCAACGCTACCTACACTAGATGGCGTTAGAATCGGTAACAAAAATTACATCGGGTCTACAGACGCTTTTGAAAAGACGCATACAAATGCGTGACGTGAAGTGAACAAACGTAAACAACATTGACGGACGGGGTTGGAGTTAGCCAAGCCAATCAGGCGGCTTTATTTAACTGGAGTTCTGTAACGCGGAAGTAGCGGATAGGTCGCGCTGGTCTAAAATCGTTCCAGACGGCGAAATACTTCGGTTCAGCGAAGTTTATTCAACCGATCTTGTAGCATACATAGGGGACAGAAATATTGCTTGTCATGCGGGCGGCTAGGGTTCGATTTCCGTTGGTGTTAAGACATTTTTTTAAGGTTATGTTTGTAAAAAGTTTTCCCCCCTGTCCGCTGAAGCGAGCGGAGGGCCACGCGTGAAGTGAAATAATATAATACTTCTGACGCAATCGCCGTCGGGAACGATTTTAGACCGGTGCGACCTGGCCTCTAGTCACGCCCACCTTGTCGTATAGGTGGCTGTGGTCGTGGCGGTTTAAAGTTTTTCCAAGCCGTATAGTGATGTAATGGACAGAATCTTTGCCTGTCATGCGGGCGGCTGGGGTTCGATTTCCGTTGGTTCCAAGACTTCTTTTTTTCGTAAAGTTTTATTTCTTGATTTTGGGCATGCCTTGGGTTAGTTTTGGCACAGCTTATTCAATAACCAGCTATTCATCTCTATCGAAATCGGAAAGTTGGAGTGCCGGGCACTGCGCATCCTGACAGTGCCCTTAGCGGTTCAGTTTCACGGTCTCGTGATTTTTCAGGCAATGTAATGACACGAAGCGAACTGAATTTAAAATGAAAATTCCCTTCAAAATCCACGACAAATTCGCCCGAAGCTACGGCTATTGCCCTAAAAAGACCGGAAATTTCGGATTTTTATACAATTTTGCCATTTAAAATCGTTTTCAAACGGATTTTAGATGATAAAACATCGTATTTTAAATTAAACAAACTGTCAAAAGTATTATTCAGATGCCCAGACGTTTAGAAAAATATTAACTCATGACCCTCTTCTAAAATTTTCACTTGACTTTCCCAAATCAAAGGATGCCGCCGCAAGATGAGTAGCTGGTTATTGAATAAGCTGTGGTTTTGGTTAGCACCTGCACCGGGATTCTCATCTTTCGATACGTCGATCACGTATTGAGTCGCTACCACCGATATGGAGATCGGTGGTCGCTACCTATCGTTCGACAAGGTATTATCGCTAGCGAGCAAACAGCGATTCTTATCCTGTGTCGAGTTCTCTATCGAGAAGTCACACATTTTTAGAACCACTTGACAAAATTAAAGAGGAGAAAGGTGAAGATAACTACAAAATAATAGATAATAATTTATAATTTGTTTTGTTTCGATTTTGCTGATGATTCATGGGTTGAAATTTGTGTCTTCAGGTTTATTAAACATTTTTGTTCCTCCGCAAAAGGCCTAATTTGTTATCGGTATTTAATGGAATCTTGCGGCGAAGACGACACAATACTCAGTTAAGGCGTATCGTAGAGACTTTAATATAGAAAAGATACCAGATGCAAGATTTAAAGAACTGTAAATTGAGAAATGTTTGCGGAATTGTGTTAGCTTCTAAATCCACACATTTCCAGCACCTAGGTATATAATATAAGATGTCTCTGTGGAACCTTTTGCCACTTCTCCTGCCACTTCTCGACTGTTCGAGTCCCAAAATCAATATAATTTAAATTATTTGCTAATTCTTTCCAAAGTTCTTGGAATTCCTCTTGCATTTGTTACAGACAAGCGGCCGGCCGCAAAGTCTGGGTGATTTTTCATAAAACCAATTAATACATTGAGATGGTATTCTTTTAATTGAAAAGACATTATTGTTCAACTTTAGAAATATACAAAAGAATAAAAAGCGTATTAAGTATTTACAAGGCGCCAAATAACAGAATTCAAATTTTAATATTTTGGTTAGGTTAGCAAACTACGGTACTCGACATCAAAATATGTAGCGAGAAATGTAATGTAAACTCGATATATCTCTTTTCGTTTCCAAGATAAGAATCGCAAAATCTCTTGAACTTGAAGTATGGACTCCCTTCAAGAAGGGAGCCGTTTGGCGCTGCTACGAGGCAATTTGCCAGTGCACCCTTCGCTCGGCGCTTAGGGAGAGGTAGAGCTACCCTTCTACATCCGTTACACGTTATTCCAGTTTGAAGGGCTTTGTATTCGGGGGCGATCGCAACGTTGTCGGGCTCTGGACCCTGTTACAACCACCCACTTTTCACACGGCACAAATAGAAACCCCTCACTGGGTATTTCCTTTGGCTAAAGACAAACACTTATACGATGAAGTGGCACAGACGACGCTGGCTATGACGTCCGCTTCTTTCTCGGGGGGACAAATCGGTCCCTGAACGATTGCCACGCGTTACCCCAAAATGGCCGACGAAAGAGCCGCTACTCAACAGCGATGTTATCCCGACCGAGAACTAAACGGAAGTGCGCAAAATCTCTATACTCGTTAGGTGACGTATCGAATTCAGACATAAGAATCCCGCTGCTGGTTAGTTTCCTTTTTTTGAGCCCCCGTAGCGACCGGAGGGCCACGCGTGAGTGAAATATTATAATACTTTGTGTCAGAAGTATTATAATAATTCACTTCACGCGTGGCCCTCCGCTCGCTTCAGGGGGCAGGGGGAAAAACTTTTTACAAACAACCTTAAAAAAATATGACAATCGTGTCGGGAACGCTTTTAGACCGGCGCGACCTAGCCACTTGTGTGGCCGTGCCACATATTCGTATTATGCCGTGCCACGACATTCTCATAACGTCATAGTTCGTCATCGGGAACGATTTTAGACCGGCACGACCTAGCTGCTAATGGAAAGTTGGAGTGTCGGGCACTGCGCATACCGGCAGTACCCTGAGCGGTTCAGTTCCACGGTCTCGTGATTTTTCAGGCAATGTAATGACACGAAGCGAACTGAATTTAAAATGAATATTCGCTTCAAAATCCACGACAAATTCCAAATTCGTCTGAAGTTACAGCTATCGCCCTAAAAAGACCGGAAATTTCGAATTTTTATTGTACAGTTGTGTTCATAAAAAAGTCATACAGCTATTCTTGCCTACTGTAAATCCGTCTTTGGAAATTTTCAAAATGATTGACAATTTCAAAATATGACTTTGACAGTTTGGTAAAATAATATCGTTTGTCAGATCCTAAACAGTATTCTAATAATGCCAAGACTTAATAATATTCAAAGGGCTCAAATAATTGTGTATTTGCAAGATGGTTTGCATGTAAGAGACATTGCACATATAATGAACGTAGATAAAATGACAATACAAAACATCAAACATAGATGGGAAACCGAAGGGACAGTGGAAAGGAGAAAGCCACCCGGAAGAAGAAAAATTACGTCGCAAGCAGAAGACAATGCTTTAATTGAATATTTGGAAGACAACCCTTTTCAGGTAGCACGGAATGCAATGGAACAAACCAATTTTCCGGCTTCTAGATCAACGGCCTGTCGGCGAATAAAAACTCACGATTAAAGAACTTCGTCGCAGCCCGGAAGATGTTTTTACGAATTGAGAATAAACAGGGAAGAGTTATTTTTTCCCTGAATAATATTTTACGAGAAAACTGGGACACGGTAATATTTACCGATGAAAAAGTCTTTCAATCTTGTTTCAACGGTCATATCAGAGTGTACAGACCCTACAGAACCAGATTTGAAGAAAAATACATCACTAATTCTGAAAGGTCAGGGCGATTTTCAGTGAATGTTTGGGCATGGTTGAGCCGTAGAGTTCTTGGAATGCATTGGATTATAGACGAGAGGTTTACTGCGATTGCTTATAGAAATATTTTAGAAAATATAATGCTACCTAGTGTTTCTGAACATTTTCCCGACCGCAATTTTATATTCCAACAGGACAACTGTCCGGTCCATAACGCAACTATAATAAGGGAATGGTTTGTTGAGAACAACATAGAAACTATGTTATGGCCCTCAAGAAGCCCCGACTTAAATATTATGGAAAACGTGTGGGGTTTAATGACCAAAAAAATATATAACACAAATTTCAGACCAAACGACAGGCAAGATCTCATAGCATTTATAGAAGAATCCTGGGACGAATTGAGCAACGATCCTCATTTAATCAGAAATTTGTATAATTCAATACCCAGACGGTTAAATGAGGTTTTAGAAAGAAATGGAGCTATGACCAAGTATTAGGACAAAAAACAGTCAATATTATCAATTCCATTATTTTGTTATGCTTTAAGCTATGGCACACTTTTCGGATTTAATCCCAATACTTGCTAATATTTTGTTACTGCTGATATAAATATTTTGTTTGAAAATTTAGTTGTAAGGTTGTTTTCTTATTAAACTTATGTATCTATGTGTGGCTTGTATGACTTTCTTTTGAAATTATAATTCATATAAGGCAGGCTTACATAGTAAAAATCGTGTATGACCTGCTATTGTCTTTATTGGCCAATGCCATGATACAAAGAATCTTTGTATCACGGGCCAATGCCTTCCAAAGCTCAATAGTTGCTATCACAAGAATATTCTTGTGGTTGCTATTCTGTGGCTAGCTGTCAATGTCAAATTTGACATTGTCAAACTTTTAAAGTCTTCTTAACATAAACAATACAATAATAAACAATTCAGTTTTCAACACGAAGGGGATATTTTGTGCTTTTCATTATTTCAGTATTTTCAGTGCCTGTCAGTTAGATTACGGGTGAGTTTATGGGCATTTACGATAATTGGAGCGGTATCTACCTCGTTAATTTGTGTACAACCGCGTCCCGCGTCCTGTAATTCAATTGAATCTACCGATACATGTACCGCAATACCGCGATCCAACTTTATGGATCTGGTATTTGTGTCGGTACATGCATAGATAATAGATAACATGATACAATAACAGGGAGAGATTATATAAAAAAAAGGTACATGTCGGTTTCGGTTCGTTTACACCTTATATTATATTGACATAACCTACAAATTTAGCCTGCGAGCCTGTTGTTTCTTATATACTTATTTTACTATTACACTAATTTTTAGAGGGAAATAATTAAAATACCTTCAACATCATATACCGAAAAGCAAAATTTTCAATATATTTTCAATAAACACATTAATTTTTTCTTCTTTTATGTTTTCCGCATTGAAACTGAAACTATTTTATTAATGCCTTCAGTTTCCAAATCACTACTATCTGATATTTGAAAAGTAGCCAAGATTGCGATACCTTGACGTTTATTATTCTTCATTATAATCATATATATATTTCTTTTTAAGTATATGATTATAATCAATTTTTTTTAGGTTATTCGCGACCCGCACCGTTCCGTTCGATAATTACCATTTACCGGAACGTATCGACGTTAATCAGCTGATTACCGCTGTATAGCTACCGGTAGAGACTGCTACAATTTTCGTAAATACCCATTGTTTCTCATTTTGGGCTATTTTGCATGCTGATCGATACTAATAATATGTAGCTGATTTTCTGTATAAGCTTGTTATTCAGAACTTAATGGTTTTCAGGTAATTCGCAATTGAGACAATATGGTTTTGAGCTGTGACCATCTTTATTATCTGAGAAGTATAACTGTGCTAAAAAGTGATTTAATAGAAAACAGATGATCTTTGGAGGCCTGTTGAGTCAGGTAAAAAAAAACGCTCTTTTGAGCTTGTTTATAGATATTTCATATAGGTATATTTGTTATGGCCGAGTCATCATTTGGTGGTATAATTTGCCTTTTCAATTTGAAACTCCATTTCTGGGTGTTAGATTTTCATACTTATAATTTTCATTTAAACATTTTAATTTGGATAAATGGTTATAGTCTTTGTTTTAGGCATTTGTGCCAATGTGTATTCTGTAACCTAGACTGAAATGGTCCTATCCGAGGTCCTATCTATTATAGATGAAAGTGGTGTGAAAGTGAAATGCAAATATTTACCATAAAAAAAACAGTAACTCCTGTGGCCAACATCAATCAGCTCATTATTAATAGTTCAATAAATTTAATGGTATTCTTTTCCTTTTTATTTTCAGAAAATATCAGTTAGAAAAATGCAGAGGTTAGTTTTGTAGAAGTGAAAAAGTATGTTTCTAGAAAATAGAATCAATGGATTTTCATATACCTAATTCCTAGATATTTCATAAAAAAAACACACACATAGCAGGTTGTAAAAAAGACATACTAACATGGCTGCTAGAGATAATATTGCTTTAGGAACAAGGCTGGCCATAGATGAACCTTTTGCATATAACACATTGATTTGGGTGTTCAGATATCTGAAGTTTAAAGACTTGCTAAGTTGTGCCCAGGTGTGCCCTATATGGCAGTGGATAGTTAATGAAGAAGTGGTTTGGAAGCATATTCCAGTATACTGTTGTCCTATGCATATAGATAAACCAGTTGACACATATGGTTCTAAGATAAAGCACTTAGAGATTTTAAATCCAAGATTTATACTAGGTGATAATTTTAGAGTACTGTGCCTGAAAATGGAAAGTTTGCAACAAATAGCTCTACATGGATGTCATATAGACCAACTAGGAATTCTAGCAGAGAAGAATAAAAATTTAGAAAGAATTTACGCTGAAATCTATTGGGGTGGAACAGGGATGGATTTTATTAGGAATTTTAAGTGTTTGACCCACTTAGAAATATTGGCAAGTACCACAATATCTGATGTTAAGTTTTTGCAGGAACTAAAAAAGTTGAAACATCTCTCATTATTTGCCCCATGTGATGAGTTTGTATGGGAAGATATTGTAAAAGTGGAAAGTTTAGAATCTTTAAGTGTTGATATTAATTTAGAATCGACATGGATTAGTGCCCTCTTTGAAACCAACTTTTATATTAGACATCTTAGAAATCTAAGGAAATTACAGATAAGTGACTTGCCTTATTTCCATGAATACGATATTTTAGATAAAATCAAAGTTTTGCCAAATATAAAGGAATTAGTACTGGACAATATCTCTATTTCCAGAGCAGGGATGAGCAATTTTGGTAGCCTTCTGGGACAGTGCCATAATATAGAGCGATTTACCATTTCCATAAACAGGATAGTGTTTTACCATAGTGTTCTAGATGTGGCTGTAGAAAATTCTGAAATACTGCATGGAGTAATAGCTTTAAAAGATAATTTGAAGTATTTTTGTTGGCTAATGGATGATTCTGGAGTGTCCAAAGTGGAAAGATTTTATGAACAATCTAATGTTACAGCCTTGAAAACAAACAATAGCAATTACACATCGAGAAGATCTCACCCGATGGAACCAGTTATGCCTATAACCCTACCTAAACTGCTAAGAATATTCCAGAAAATACTTCTCAATACTGAGGTGCTTTTACTGGATCCTGTTACTATAAAAAAAAATAAAGAAGAAAAATGTTGCTACGAATGCCACAAAATGATAATGACTCCCCAAGACAGAATGAAAAGTTATTCTTAAAAAAATTCATATAAAAAAATATGCTTGGTAATTGTCTATTATTCAATTATTGCTGGATGTATTGCTAAAATGAATTGCACATGATACATTAAATAACACAAATCAAATGATGCTGTTATACCTTTCCAAAGCCTTTAATTCTGTAAATCATGGATTGCTATGTAAAAAACTTGAAATGTATGGAGTGCACGGGGTCGCTTTGTGTCTGATACTCATATTTGAAAAACCATGTGCACCAAGTAGTTGAATATCAGAAGATGGATGTCTTTCACAGATTCTCATTTTTGGAAACATAACAGATGATAAATTTACAATATTCTGCAATGGGAAGGAGTTAAAGGCACCCGAGAGCACGGTATAAATAAGTATACGGTAGGTTCACTGGAGACAAATTTCCAATTTCGCCAACAGCGTTTGGCGACGGGGTGAATCCGGATCAATCTGGTTCGTGGCCACCGATGGCCCAGCTACGAGGGACAGATAGTGTGCAAACGCCCTGAGATTGTGTACTTTCGCGTCGCGTTGTCTTATACCTAATAACCGAGGAAAGCGCATCAGCGAATACTTTTTGAATCTCTCCCCACAGACTGCTCGCTGCTGCAGGTAGAGTACAAACTTATTTTTTACCGTGCTGCGGCTTTGCGTTTGATGCAAAAACATCAAACGATTTTTGCTGAGTGAATCTACTGATATTATTTGTACTCTGCCTAGAGTATGCATTTTTTGGGTGTGCAGATTGGTGTGTATGTGGATAATGCTATGCCTTGTGCATATTATTTGATCACATAGGTACTGAAGCGCGTTGTGTTTAGCCTGAGATACAAAGTGATATTTTTAGGTGATTGACCTGACATGCACAGAGTTATGTTCATGCAAAAATAGCGCATCAGAAATATTTTTAAAATGAAACAACAGGGTCGTTTTAAGCATAAAATATTTTAACAGTAATAGGAATGTACATTTTGGATTCTGTGATATTTGTGAATGATAATAGAGGTCTTTTTGTCGACTGTGATGCAAAACTCATTATGGTACTTACCATAAAGGTAATTTGGTACTAGAAAAATATAACTACTTACCTGCAAAAAATGTTAAGTACTGCATCACGAGAATCTTTGATTGTTTCCCAGTTAGAATTAGAACTCTACCAAAGAATAGGCTTTAATATGTTTTAGAAAAGTATCTAGTTAGTAAGGCTTTCTGTAATATCGATGAATTTTTTATTGATGCTGATAAAAAACCAATTCAATGCTGAATTTTAAATATGCAATTTTATATTTTAAAGGATTTATTATCTTTCTTATTCATGGATTATTTCTGAGTTTTAAATTTGCGGTGGTGGTCCGTTTGTTATTTTTTTAAGGTGTATTTATACTTCACTGTTTCTTTTCAGTAGTTATGAGTCTGATTGTTATTGAGATTTGAACATTTTTAGAGATGTTATCTACTTATGATAATTGTCAACCCTTTAACACCCTTAGTGGCTTATAATGTTTATTGTAAACATTTCGAACAAATAAATATTCTATTCTATTCTATAACAAATCAAATATTTTGTATAATAATTGTAAATTATTCATGCTATTATTTTTCTAATAATTTCATGAGTGTCATTAGGTTCAGGTTTATAATGGAGCATGCACTTTTATTTTATAAAAGTAGTAAAAGCGGTGCTATAAACATGTTAGTCTTGTTCAAAGCTACCTAATTAAATTAATATCATAAAATTATCTCTAGACTCCATACCCGATTTGTGGAAAATGGCTCTACATAGTTACACCTTTGCCTTACTAATAAAATTGTCAACGGTCAAATTTTATAATTCTTACTAGATAAAAAGTTAATACCAAAGTTTCAATCAGGTTTCAGATCAAATTATAGCTGTGCCACTGCACCACTAAAATTACTAGCTATGCTTTTGGTTTATTATAAAATCGATGCTCATGGGTGGTTTAAGAGCTATCTTCGTGGTACGCAACAGTCCGTTGGTATGACTGAACAGTAATATTGAGGTCGGGTTGTCGGGAAGGGTATTACACAGGGATCTATCCTTGGATCACCTTCTCTTCACGGTTTTTACATCCGATCTTATTAAACATATATATCATTTTAAATATCGCATGTTGAAGATTTAAAAATTTACCTGCCCTCAAAACCTCTCTTCTCTGACGTGGTTAGCGTGTGCCTAAACTAATCCGGTACTATCATGAGTATAATGTGGGTGTGTGGGTTGACGTGATTAATCATTGAAGCGTTTCACGTTGGGCGCTACTCATAAATACGTCTAAAACGTAGACAATTCTGTTCCCACGTTTACATCTTGATCCTTCTGATCTGCATCTTGAACTAGGAAAAGTTGTAATGACCAATGAGTTGAAAAATCTGAGTTTGGGTACTAGATTGATACAAAAAATTAACATTTAACACGCATGTAATATTGGCGGTCATATTTTGGACTTAAATCAGTTTATGAGTATAGTAATGTTCTTCTGTCTAATGCAAATTGGAACCAAAAAATTCTTTAAATTCAAGGGCGGCTCTTGATTGTTTTACGGTGGTAATTCAAAGGCTGATTTAGTAATGTACTCAGGGATGGGTGTATAAGTTCAGTACCGCATACGCCATTTTATCAAAATTATACTCTGTGAACGTTCGAAAACGACAGCATAGCCGGAAGGCGGCAAAAGCAAAGGCCTACGATAGCACAATTCATGTATATTAGACCAAACTTATAAATAAAGTTCAGTCAAAATTATATTTTGATATTTGGCTTGTAGGTTAGGTAATTTCTAATTAAGATGCACCAAAGAAAATATATGAAGAGTTCAAAACACGTACTTTATAGGTAATGAAGTTTTTTGTTATGTGTTTACTTGAATGTATTTTGTCTGAATCTGCATAGCTTAGTGTGCTAATTACTATATATTGCTATGTGCTAATTACGTATACAGGGTGGTCCTTAAGTAATGGGACACAGAGCAGCAGTAAATTATTCACTTCAAAACATAACGATTTAGCGCAATTTTTATAATCCGAAAATTTATATTAAGACAGATACAGGGTGTCAAAGTTAAAAAAAAATTTTCGAGTTTTTTAGATATTTTCAAAAGTTTACGGAGCATTGGGTTAAAATTTGGTGTAGGGGGGTTTTTTGGGGCGGGAAATAACAATCTGGGCTCATTTTTCTTCTATCGGATAGAGGGCGCTACGAGCAGCACTTTTCTTACTTTTGAACTGCAATAACTTGTTGTCACTAGGTATAATAAGACTTATCACTCCTAATTAATAATCCTACGACTTTTTTACGTAAAAAAGGTACTCTTGTCAAATACAGCTAAAGTTGATAGTTTTCGAAATATTTGCTATTTTAATACTAATGACCTGTCCGTTGTTTGAGATCCAGCAGATAGAATTCTTCAATACAAGTTGTTTTTGAATAATTGACGGGTAAATAAAACACAAAATTTCAAATTTTTGTTTATAATATTTTACAAGAGGAAAACGATTTTTTTGGTTAAACTTTTACAAAATCATTTTAAAAATACCAACGTTATATGATAAAATAAGAAGTATTACCTTACATGTTACATTAAAATAGCAAATATTTCGAAAACTATCAACTTTAGCGTTATTTGACAAGAGTACCTTTTTTACGTAAAAAAGTCGTAAGATTATTAATTAGGAGTGGTAAGTCCTATTATACCTAGTGAGAACAAGTTATTGCAGTTCAAAAGTAAGAAAAGTGCTGCTCGTAGCGCCCTCTATCCGATAGAAGAAAAATGAGCCTAGATTGTTATTTCCCGCCCAAAAAAACCCCCCTACACCAAATTTTAACCCAATGCTCCGTAAACTTTTGAAAATATCTAAAAAACTCGAAATAATTTTTTTAACTTTGACACCTTGTATCTGTCTTAATATAAATTTTCGGATTATAAAAATTGCGCTAAATCGTTATGTTTTGAAGTGAATAATTTACTGCTGCTCTGTGTCCCATTACTTAAGGACCACCCTGTATTAATATTTTCCACCTTTTATGTCGTATATTTTCCACAATTTTCTTCTTGGGAGGTCTTTTCACCTCCATTATATTTAGGTACTGTAATCACACGCCTACCTGATGCAAGGGAAATGAGCCTGGTTGTTAGAAAAAGAAACAATTTCATATTATACTAAATGAAACACCTTTTGTATTCCATGCAAAACTTTTAATCCAAAAACGATTCTTCCTATCAAAGCGTAACGGACAATTTCGGTCTAAGCCATCATCAGTGGAAACGAGAAAAATATCGACGAAGAGAACACACACCACCAATTAACAATGGTCACATTAAAATTGCACAAAACTACTTTTTTTTTTGGAAAAGGGTTCGCCTAATTCTATTTTTTAAAAAGACAAACGGGGGCTGAACCACGTTTTTTGGTGAAACGCCAAAGTTGTCAAAAAAAACTTAGGTGTGACCCAAAAACATTAACGTAAATTAAATGTCTTTGGTGTGACCTTCTCCCAAATGCAATTGTTCAAAAACCATATGTCAACTTGAGCGGTTACCCTCCTCACCTTTGGCGTTCCACCCAAAAACGTGATTCAGCCCTCGTTTTTCTTTAAAAAAAAATAGAATTATGTGGACCCTTTTCCAAAAAATATAGTTTTGTGCAATTATGCTTCTCGTTTGCACTGACAAGTAACACTGATGATGGTTTACGCCGAAAGCGGAAGATTACGCTTTTATAGGAAGATTCCTTTTTGGCTTAAAAGTTTTGCATGGATTACAAAAGGTGTTTCATTTAGTATGTTTTGTACATGCACACAGCCTTTACTCTACATATAATTTCATAATTACCTCAAAGAATTAATATTTTACTTAACTTTTTCAGTATGTTTTTTTAAACAGTTCAGTTTTTTAGAGTGGTTGCTTTGTCTTATTCCTTTTTTATTGAACTGTTTGTATTCTTTGTTTTATTATTTTAAATTGTTTATGATTTTTCAAATTAAATAAGAAGTAAAACAGCTTTCCATCTACTTGTCAGGAATCTGTTTCAAACAAAACGTATTGATACTTAATTGTAAATTTGTGAAATAGAACTTTGGATGATGCTGTCAAGATTGATTGGAGGGTGGATTTTTCTGGCAGCAGATTTGCTGAGGGCACAAAGTCTCGCTGGTACCCCCGTAGAATCGGCGCCTATTTGTATCTGTATTTTTTGGCAAAAAATATAGGTGATAATGTTTCAGATTTTTAAGAAATTCTACGCTGATTTTTCAGAATTATAGGGCAAGTTGTATGATATTAACTTACATCCTTATTTATACTCAAAATTAGTTTTTAATGGATTCATTAAATTTTTGTTTCTAATGGTTAATGTATTATTCAGTGATATTTGTTGCATAAAGTGATATTAATATATAAAATAATTAAACAGTAAAATAAAATTCCTTATATTGTCAACTTGGGTTTCATTGCATGCATTTACTGTCCATATTGTGAAATACTAAAATGCATAATCTACTAAGTAAATATCACACCGTCCCTGTCCTAAGTTTGAACTTGAACTTTGAAAATATTATGTAACATTTAGGTAACACAAATTATAAATAACGCAAGCGATTATAAACCTTAAACGTGCAACAATCAGCACATTTTATTATATAAATACTCAAGCGAACCATCAGTTCGGCACTTTGTTTCTCACCCAAACCAGTTTCTTGCAAGCACATGTGCGTAGACTCAGGTTAGTACCCACCTAAGTGGTAAAGTGGAATATACGATAAAATAAGGAATACGAAAATATAAACTAAGGAATCATAGAATAAAATAAAAATAAAAGTGCAACTGAGTCAGATAAACTGCTATTAAGTTATTAAGTAAATATTTGCACAGGCAGGCTCCTACAGTCAGCAACTTTGTTATACGTCAACAAGTGTATTAAGTAAATATTATTGGTATAGGCAGGCCCGTATTTATAAATAGGTGATAAACAAATTAAATAAACTTTTATATTATCGATATAGGAATAAGAATTAAGAAACTCTTTTTTTATGGTACAAAGACAAGACCATCTTTTGAATATTGTAGAGATAACTATTGTATATCATTAATTCTTAAACAAATAAGTTATACAAACTATTCTTTTACACGCAATCTAGAGATAGCGTTGCAATGTTATTAAAATAATTTGTAAAAATAAGTTTCTTTATATTGGATGAATATATCAAGCACCAGTGGAAGTCCATACTAATCTCTCCAGTTCACGTATGATACCCTCAAACAGATTAAGGGCGTGTTAAACCATGCTAAGACGTAGACTGCAGTGGAGGCTAGAAAAGGGGGTTACAAAGGGCCAATTGGATCCAGAAAGTAGCAAAACCACTGATGATATTATTTATTGTAAGATAATGTGAAATGCGATGTCCTCTCGAATTGAGGTCTTTCTTTTTGAAATATAGGAGTCTTTGCAAACGTTGGGGTCCAACGTTAAATGGGAGAGGGAATGTGTGAATTACTAATATGCATAACCTACTGAGTAAATATCACCTTGCCCTACGTCTGAATTTGAACTTATTATTATGTAAACGTTCAAGACAAATTAAAAACAACGCGAGCGGTCAACGCAAGCGATTAGAAACCTTAAGCGTGCAACTATCAGCACATTTTATTATATAAACACTCAAGCAACCATCAGTTCGGCAGACTTTGTTCCACACCCAAACCAGTTCCTCACAAGCACACATGTGGGCAGAGTCCTAACCTGCAACCTCATTTCGTACATAAACCCAAGTTTAGCAGCACACACGTGCGTGGACTCAGGTTTAGTACCCACCAAAGTAGTAAAAGTCGAATCTACGATAAATCTGCCACAGTTCTAAGAAGGACAATTTCAAAGTAGAATCCGTCAAGTAGTTAGAGTGCAGTGTAATCTGAGTGGAATTAAGTCAAAGCTAACCATAAATAAAACAACACAACTTTTCCAAAAAAAAAACTATTATAAAACAGTGACCAAAGACCTATAAACAATTCAAAAGTATACCTCAATCGAAAACCTTCGTTGTCGGTCTTGTTGTGATGTTTGAGCCAGTTGATGTTGTGGGCATTGAAGTCTCCCAGAACGATTATTTCTGAATTGGGGTGATCGACCGGTATTGAGTCAAAAAAGGTAGCTAGTGTTGTAAAAAAAGCTTTGGTAGGCTCTATCGCTCGGAGGGCGATAGAGCCAACATAAACTTGGTTATTCCCCTGACGGTGAACTTCAGCCACATGATGTCAAGGTTGTTAGGTTCGTGTGTTTAGTCGCGGTGACATGACAGGTCGCTTCGGACAAAAAGGCATATTCCGAACTTATGTCTAAATCGGGTGTGTAAGTCGTAACCAGGATAGGGGTAGTTTACTGTTGTTGTAGAACATACTTCTTGTGTTTCTGTAAGGGCTAGTATATGTGGTCTATTTGCTTGTAGATTTTGGTGTACCGAATTTATGATTGTATTTAGGCCTCTTATGTTGCAGAAATCTATTCTAAATTGGTTCGGTATCTTTGCTGTCTGTGAAATGCAGAATGAAAGGGCTTCCAGGGCCACCCAGCGCCCGGAGATCCGAATGGCCGGGGAGTTTACTTTGAACTTGAACCCGGAACCACCAGCACGGCAGCGGAACGTGATTCAGAAAAACCACTTAGCGCTTCCCACTTCTGGTGTGGTGGTCTTTCACCGGACGATGCGAGTAGGCGTATGCATCTACCACCTAGCGCCGCTTCTACTGGAAGCATCGGCCTCAGACTCATTCCGTTGGTGGCCCCTAGTCTGACATGGGTAAGAATGGGGTTTGTTGGGTCACTCCCCAGTGATCAGCTCCAGACTTTGTACTTTGGTGTTCTCCAGCCTGGAGGCTCACCAGTTTGACGTTCCTGCTTGCTAATACAGTAAGGCCCCTCTTGTCACAAACTGTCATTGATCAGCTCCAGACTTTGTACTTCGGTGTTCTCCAGCCTGGGGAGGACGATGAGATTTGATAGGCCACATCCCGTGGCAACTCGGAATGCCGGGGGCGTCACTCCTCGTAATTAAACTGCTCTCACCAGTTTAACGTTCCTGCCTGCTAATACAATGCTCCCCATCTTGTCACAAACTGTCATTGATCAGCTCCAGACTTTGTAGTTCGGTGTTTTCCAGCCTGGGGGAGGACGACGGAATTTGATGGGCCACTTCCCGTGGCAACAAATATTAATATATTCAGAATTTAAAGTCGAGTTATCTAATGACGGGGGTTCATATTCAGAAAGTTCACAAAATGTATTTAAGTGCATTAACTTCTCCATAATGTTTCATATTTCATATTTCTTTATTGATACTTAAGCCATACAATATATGGATGTACAAGTCAAAGTCCTATATACTAAGTACATTGCATAACATTACATTATAAAAAAAAACCAATAGATTTACACCTAGACAAACTAAAATGAATAGGACAAGTAGTCTCTTACAGAGTAAAATGCCCCATCCAACAGAATAGTTTTGACCACATCTTTAAATTTATTCAGAGGAAGACTTCTGACCGACTGGGGAAGTTTATTAAAAAGCTTTTTCCCGACATAAGCGGGAGACCTTTCAAACCTTGCCAATCTATGAGAATCCAAGGCTAAGAGGTCCCCGTATCTTGTGAAAATAACTATACCCGAGGGATAGTCATCAAGATTCAGCTTAGTAAACAATAAGGACCTGAAAATATAAATGCAAGGATCAATATCCTATGCCTTACAAATATAGGCTTACAACTATCCCCGTTCGGCATTCCAAACAACAACCTGATAACCCTCTTCTGGGCAATGAAGATTCTACTGCTTTCAGCACAATCTCCCCAAAAAATTACACCATAGTTTAAGTGACAATATATCAACGAATAGTAAATATTCAGTTCTTCCTCTATGTTAAGGGTATCCTTCAATCTAGAAATTGCAAAGAAACCTGAGTTAATTTTAGATGCCATATGTTCAACATGTGCACCCCATGATAGAGTATCATCCAGATGGAGCCTTAAAAATTTTGTACACTCGGTATGCTTCACAGAGGCAATTTCAACAATTGGCACATTTCTACGAGATCTAAAGTGAATAAAAACAGTTTTATTAAGATTTAGTATTAAGCCGTTACTGGCACACCACCTGTCAAACTGATCCATAATACTTTCGACCTTCAGTCGGAGCTCCTCAGCAGTCTGTGCTGAGACCAATACCGTGGTGTCATCCGCAAACATAGTGACACAGCCTCCGGTGACGTATTCAGATATTTCGTTTACAAAAAACAAGAACAGTAATGGCCCCAGCACAGACCCCTGAGGCACACCGACATCCACCTCATACATATCTGAAAAAACACAGCCAACCTTAACGCAAAACCTTCTATCCGTAAGGTAGGATGCCAGCAGGTCCAAGATTCCTCCTCGCAGGCCATTTGCATAAAGCTTAACCAGAAGAAAGTTGATGTCCAAAGGTTCGCGAAAGGTCGAAGAAGACCCCGGCCACAAAAAATCCCTCATCCAGTTTTTTGTAAACTGCCCCGAGAAAACTGGCAGCCGCGGTCTCCGTCGATCTGCCCGCGATAAAACCGTGCTGAGCCCTGTTGAGTATGCCATAGCCACGGACAAAATCGATCACTCTGTTATATATCAGTCTCTCCAAGATCTTTGACACAACATTCAGTACAGTTACCGGCCTATAATTCTCAGGACTTGTGGGATCTTGTTTTTTATAAATAGGTGAAACCACCCCAATTTTTAATTTACTAGGAAATTTTCCATGTTTATACATTAAATTAGCTATGTAAGCTAGTGGATCAGATATTTCATTTTGTATTGCTTTGAGCACCTTAATTGATATATTGTCTACTCCGGAACTGTTCTTAACTCTGGCGTGCCTAATAACATCTAGTACCTCAAGACTGTCTACATCTCTCCAAACAAAAGTGCTAGGTACACTTCTGGATGGTAACGTACACACCTGAGACTGATCAGTCTCAAATTTAACCCTCAAACTATTCCGAGCGACAGTGGAAAAGTAGCTGCCAAAAACGCTGGCCACCTGTACACTGTCATTGGTCAATACACCGTCAACACTCAAATATATGATGCTGGACTTACCACACCTACCCAATGACCGATTAACAAGTTTCCAAATTGATCTTGGTTTATTATGGCTATTATCAATTATATTCCTATAATATGCTATCTTACACCGCTTAACTAACCTATTGTGATCCTTTTTCTTAACCCTATAAAGTTCACTAATATTGCTATTACTGACCTGTTTCGATAACAAAAAATATTTTTGAGCTCCCTGCTGCTTTCGACAACATCTGTAGATTTTTTTTCCCGATATGGGCAGTTTGCTTCGATTGCCCAATTTAAAATATCTGCGAACTCACAATATGCCCTGTCAACATCCGACCAATACATATCACAAAACACCAAGCATAAACGACCTCAACATACACAAATTAAAAGCAGATAGTAGCTCCTGTACCCTGTGGTAGATGTATCCAAATCATTCGTATCCCCCCCCCCCCCCCCCAGCCATACGGCATACATGAAATAGCGCCAGGTGGTCTCCAAGGTTACCCTGTAGTACGCTCGTAGATGAACTCAAAGCATACCGATTATTTGTAACAATGTAATCTATCTTTGTTTCAGAAACAGTGCTGTGTTTGTTGACTTGAATTCTAGTTGGGTCCCCCGAGGTAACCCCTAAATTAAAGCTATCTAATAAGTCACAGAGCAGTGTTCTGTCCATGGAATGTCTCAGAAAGTTTATATTAAAGTCACCACACATGTATATGATATTGTTATTTTTACAGAATTTAGATAACATAGCTTGACATTTGATAAAAAATATGTTAAGGTCTCCATTCGGAGGTCGATATATACAAAATACATAGATGTGTTTGTTCTCGAGCCTGATCAGACAAGCACACACCACACACTTCTATATGACGTTCCACCGAGAAATAACCACAGTCTAATTCCTTCCAACACAGCCCAGGTTTAAGGTAAATTGCTGATCCTCCGTGCACGGAGTATTGACGAGAAAAACTGCATGCAATTCTGTACTCACCAAAATTTGTTAAGCTTAATTATTGTTGATTTATTGGACCAAGGCTCGGTAATACATACAACATTTGGATTTACATCTTTTAAGAACACTTCTAGGTTATTCAGCTTGCTGGAAAAACCCTGAACATTCACAACCACTACATCGAAACCGATTTCCCCGGCCTCACCAGAATCCGGACCAGATAAAGAAAAACTAGGTGAGTCCCTAATTATCCGATTCTTGACAACGTTCTCCTCTTTCGAAAAAACTTTGATACAAGTGTACCGGCCGGCCACCTAGTGGGGTCAAGCGCTCCGACCTCGTTCACTGAATTGATACATATCTTAAACGAACTGTAATGGCTCGGGAACCTAGGCACCAAAGCACTGCATTCCGCTTCCGGAAAGAATCCTCGCACATACGTTTGTAAATCTTCACTTCGCGTTTCGGGTTTCAGTCGTGATACGAATATCGAGACCTTTTTTTGGGGCCACATCACTACATATTCCCGACACCGTGCCAGTACCAATAACGCCGCCGCTTTGCCTACGTTTGCTGGCAGAATTAATTCGATTTTTAGGTAGTACGACCGACCAGCCTTTATCGACGTTTAGATTTTAATGCTAATAAAGATTGAATTATTTGCCTTTTTTCTGACTCATGTAGCTGTCGAACAGATATCGTAATGATACCAGCTAATTGCCTATATTTTCCAAAACGCCCTTCCAATGGGTCCGTTTGAAATTTGCCCAGTAAGACATGTCATATTAAGCTCAGTTAAACAGTATTCAGTCACTTCCAGTAGTCCATGAATGGTATGGATTAATGCAGTGTGGGTTTGTCGAGTCAGTGTATTTGAAAAATTAGGTGAATACCAAGAATCTAAACTATTTTGCATATTTAGCAGAATATTAAATTTCAGATCATCGTTGGAGGCTGATAGTATTTGTCTGGTGAAAGGTTCTAGAAATTTATTAATAAATGTTTTCCAAGATGTTTTCCTTTAAGGGGGATTTTAACACTAACTATTCTTCATATTGTATTAATAAATTCTGCTGTATCTTGTGAATGTGACAAATTAAGTATTAAGAAAACCTTCCAGAGCCTCTATAATAAAAAGATTAAATGCTTATTTTGAGAATTAATTTAACATTTTGCCTTTTTATAGATGATAGTAAAAGTGCCTTTAAACTAAGGGAATACCCATGTTTTAAGATTTTGTCTCATTCTAGTTCATATAGTTTTTTAACCACTGAAAACGAAGCACATTTTTTTTGGCCTGTCTCAAAATCGGGATACAAAAAAAGCTTGTTTAGAATTTGGCCAATTGTTAAAAATACATTTTAGTAGATTTAGTGTCAAAAAGGTAAAATAATGGTCTTTCTCGAGCAATAGGATGGGGGAAAACTATTCCGGGGTGAAAAATTACTCATTGCCTTGCTGTTTACTGCATTAATGTCACTAACTGCACAAAATACTATGTAGCCAATTTCTCCCAAATTCTCTATTATGGTCTTGATAAAAGTATATAAGATTTCTGAATCAAGTTGAGAATTACTTCTTTAAGGCTTCAGCAAGGACCTGTGATCATAAACGCAACTGTAGATGATGCTAAAGTATTGCTATTATTTACTAATGTTCCTACAGTGTTCCCTGCTTTGTAATCCAAATAGGGGTCAGTATGAATTTCATCAAATAGTAATATAACATTTTTATCTTTATCAGTTAAATATTGAAAAATGTTACGAGCATATGTTAAAAAAAATGTCTTTCATCAATATGGGGATCTGTTACGAATCTGCTAAAAATATATTTTACTGCGTTAGGATAAGGTAAAATAATAGGAGCATGATTTCGCAAATATTTATAGGAATGAGGGCTTATAGTAAACAAAATTGAACATAAAACAATAGTGGTCGGTGAACATCGATATCTCTCTTTTGAGGTACTCAACAAAGTTAGATGTTCTGAAATACATTTGAGACTTTGTGTAACTTCATCGGAGCCTTTTAGGTTTAAAAGAATATCTGTTACATTATTTTTTTGTTTTCTCGTCTTGGTCAGAATCATGTTTATGTGAATTCATCTCGCTCTCGTTATTGGGAGATTCAGTACTAGACTCGAGAGGTCATTATTCATATCAATTGTATCGATTAAACTTTCTAATTCATCCAAACTCCCGGTTCTAAATGGCGATTTTAAATTTATTATTGAAGTACAAATAGACTGGCCATATAAGAATGTTTCTAATTTTAAATTATATATTTAGTACAATCGCCCAAGCTATTATAGGAAACGTCTTGGTCAGATTCATGTTGATGTGAATTCATCTCGCTCTCGTTGTAATGAACCAAGGGCCAACACCTGATTTATTTTAAGAATTGTTTCAACAATTTGTTAAAACAAAAATAAATAAAAATTTTAATTTAAATTTAATCGTTCAAAAATTAAATGAAGTCTCGAAACAAAACCCAGGGAGAAAACGTTCAAATAAAATAAAAAGTTTAATTTTATTAACGAGAATTAAAAACGAATTGAAGTTTAACTTTCACGAAGTAAGACCGAACTCGCGAAAACAAAAAGAAAATGAGGGATCATTATTTTAACTAAGGGAAGCGTAAGCCAAAAGCGCTTAAACTCGTTCAATACAAAATAAATATTAATAAAGCCACTTACCATTGGAATATATTTCAATGACCGGCATGGTGAATAACTACGCAAGATTCGGGATCCGATTTGAAATCGCGGTGACTTATACTTTAGATTTTTTTTCGACTGCATAAGAGCACGTAAATAAATAGTTAAACTAAAGGAAAGAAACTATTTTCCCCTAGTCGAACTCTTACCCCCAGATTCAAGAGAAAACCGTGTGCAAAAGAAATCCATTGGCTAAAAGGCGTGTCCTTTAAGCCTATTACCTTGAGTCAAAGACCCCAGAAACTATTCCCCGCTTAGTTAAGCATTTCATGCAGATTCTCCCGAAAAACCTTGATAAAAAAAATCCATTGGTCAATAGGCGTTGCAAGTAATATTCGTCACCAAAGTCGAAGACCTCGAGCGGACTTTGAAACTTTGCATTGGAAAACAATTTGAATGACCTTATTTGGTCCAGAGTGGAAAAAACCCAGTTCAAACGCGAATAGCCGTTTTCGGCGAAAAATAAGCGTCTTGCGTCATCGCCAATGTTTTAATTGCCGCAGGCAAAATTCCAGATATTCCTGGGAGAAAACACGCCTTGAAAAGAGTATAAAAGAAAATTTCAGTAGGAACTGAAAGGCAGTCTTATTCTCCACTCCAGTTGCAGTAGGTCGCTATGGCCAAATCCAAAATTTTATAAGAAATTTCAGTTGTAGCGGGTCACTATGCCGGAAAATTAATTTAAAAAAATCTTAAATTTCTAGTCGGTACGATGGTCTTAGTTGTGACCAAACCGAAAGTAGTGGCTTTCAGTTCAAAGGCTCGTGGAAATAACTAAGTAAATTCATGTCGTCGGTTCAAAAGTAAAGTAAAGTAACGTGGTGGATCTTCGTCATTCGTCGAGGGATAAGATGGTCAAACAAGAGCAAGGGCGGCTTCGATGGCAGGTTCTGAGTTAACATTAAGCGATAGACAGTAAGTTAATTTTAAGTCATAATGTGTAAAGTGCTGATGGATTTGAAAACATTTATAGTTGTCTGTCTGCGAGAATTTCATGAGTATTTCAGTAAAACATTTCAGTGCTCGAGTTAGACAGTAAATTTAGTTTTAACTCATAATGTGTAGATTGCTAGTATATTTGAAAATATTTATCGTTGCCTGTTGGCAAGAAATTCATGAGTATTTCAGTAGAACATTTCAGTGCTCAAGTTAGACAGTACATTTAGTTTTAAATCATAATGCTTGATTGCTTGTACATTTGAAAAACAGTTATCGTTGCCTGTTGGCAAGAAATTCATGAGTATTTCAGTAAAACAATTCAGTGCTCAAGTTAGATAGTACGTTTAATTTAAATGATGAGGCGTAGAGTGCCTGTATATTGGGAAACATTTATTGCTGTAGTATTCGATAATTAAAAGTATCCCATTAAATAATTAGTGTTATCATACTTCGTATTTTATTTAATTAATTCACTGCGGACAAGAATATTGCTGAGTGAAATTATTTTATTATTCCATAATTGTTGACTGGCTAGTAAAATACAGCACAATCTCGGTAGTGTGAACACAAAAATCCTGAGGAGTTCATACTAACGGTATGTTTATATTAACGAAGGTCGCAAAAAATATTATATATATTATGTAACAATTATTGTGCGCGTTGAAAGAAGGAATAACGAAGCAAACTACATCTATCAGGTCTGAACTACCCAAATTAGACATTCTAATTATTGTACACAGTATATTACATAGTGTTTATCGATACATGGAAAGTACATATCTTAACTTATTAGGTATGACTAATCTGTAGAAATATATACGTTATTTTAGATTGTGTTTGTTTGGCAAAAGGCAGAAAGGTTGCTAAAACAGCTTTTTCATGAATGTTTTTAAACTTGCGATTTTTGTTATGTTCAAAGTATTCTGTTTAGCCCATTTTATGGCTACCATGAGGGCTTCAACTGCTTCACCGTGTTTAATTTTAATGCTTGGCTGTTCTTGAGTTTTACAATCACTTTCGTCCGATTCATCATCATCTTCGCCCTCTCCTAAATTTGCGTATTCAATTACTGTGTCCTTGTTCCATTCCTCTATGTCTTCAGCCGTGTATTCCGCCTCTTAAAAATACTAAATAAATATCTGCACATGTACTAATATGTACATGGTGATAATTAAACTGTGCATGCAAATTCAAAACTTATTGGTTCTATAGCGTTCAGAAGTGTGATTGTTTCTCCTAGAATAGGATCAGTAGCTCGCTTCTCTTTTAGCTGTTACTGTAAGACGGACAGTGGCAAGTCATCTTCATTTAATGGTTCTTGATCAGTGTTTGCGAGTATGTTATTCCAGCATTTTGCAATGACTTGGGGACTTAACTTCTCCCATGCGGCTACTAAATGTATAATTGCACCTCTTAATGTTATTTTCTTAAGGGCTTCCCCAACTGCATCATTCCCATTAATAAGCGAACTAAGAAGGCTGTTTCTATAGAAAATGCCTTAGCACATGTTGATCCACGGGTTGAGTCAGAGGTGTGACGTTTGGTGGAATAAACATAACAAAGGTCCATAACTGGTTTTTAATTCTTTAGCCGGTGGAGCAACGCTTTTCGTGGGAGATTTTCAGTTCTTAAACAAGTTGTTCATATTATCAAGATTGTACTCTGTTCATACTACAGAATGGTCAATGAAAAAAATATTATGTTCATATTACTAAGTGGTTCATAAAAGCGCGTATTCATATTATCGCGATTGTACTGTATAATATTCTAGGAAAGTTGCTACACTGAAAAAAATGTACAGTGTCTAATTAATAATACCAGTGTCATGTTCTTTTAATGTGCAAGTTCTGATTGTCTGGCGCTGTAGATACGAGGTCATATTACAAAATAAGCGAATAAATCTAGCCACTATAAAAAAGCTCCCTTTCAATTATTTTATTAAAACATCACTGATGTGGCTGTTACCTGAGAATAGAAAGTAAGTACTGGTAAGAGGCATAAAGTGGTTTTCAACTAGGTAGCGAAATATGGGTGGTTGCCCAAGTGTAAAGGACATTATTTTACGTCGAAATTAGGGTGTCAACACACTGGTACTGCGAACCCGGTTATAGATAATGAACAGGAGATGAAGAAAAGGCCGAATTCAAAGTAAGTAAAAGGAATAGGGTAAATCGGCGTTCATTACATCGTTATTGGGAGTTTTACTAGTACTCGGGAGGTTATTATTAAGAGGAATTGATATCATATTATCAATGTATCGATTAAACTTTCTAATTTATCCAAACTGCCGGTTATAAATGGGTATTTTAAATTTATTATTGAAACAGAAATATACCGGCCATATAAAAAAGCTTCGAACTTTAAATTATTATTTATTACAATCGCCCAAGCTATTATAGGACCCTTCTTGGTCAGAATCATGTTGATGTGAATTCATCTTGCTCTCGTTATTGGGAGTTTTACTAGTACTCGTCAGGTCATTGTCACTATTAAGAGGAATTGATATCATATTATCAATTGTATCGATTAAACTTTCTAATTCACATAAACTGCTGGTTTTAAATGGGGATTTTAAATTTATTATTGAAACAGAAATAGACCGGCCATATAAAAATGCTTCTAATTTTAAATTATTATTTATTACAATCGCCCAAGTTATTATAGGACCAGGAGTATATTCAAGTTTACATAAAGTAATTTTATCTAAGTATAGCCCCGAGCCCGTACTGAAAACCACCCTTACTTAACAATAAAATTTGAAAATAGCTTTAAAAACTGAAAAAGTAACATGTAGCCTCTCTATAGATATTAAAGTCCTCTTTACTTTGCTCCATTGCTTGCAAAAATTGTAATTCCTCAAGTTCCTTATTTTTTTCGTCTTTACTTTTACGAACAAACACATTTTTTGAAAAATATTTGGGGCAGTTTGGGAAAATAGTTGGTAAGGCATTTTCCTTCAATCAAGGCTTTTTTAAATGTACTGTAATAATTTTAAATAATTTTACCTTTTAGGATCCTGTTCCGAATTAATCCAAATTATATTACCTGCAGAAAAATGTAACTCAACACTTTAGTGCTTTTAGTGGGTACTAAACCGCACGTAGTCACTTATTTTGTAAGGTATCACTTTTTGGGAAGCTAAAAACATGAACTTTTGGTCCTTTAGGGTAGTTCCCACGGCAATCTGGAGCACAACATCTCAACGGCATTGTTCACATAAATTTAAACACAGTAAAAGTACTAATTATAAATCAATCGGAAATCGAACAAGAATATACTTCCGAATAAGAACGCTAATCTAAAAATTAGTTCCCCACCATTAATTAATTCGATCTTGTGTAGGCTGTTCAAATTAAAAAAATAATTTTAGTTTTGGAGGTATTAATATATTTGCAAATATGTTTACATTTTATATAATAAGTAATATTATTCTACGCATCTAAGCTTTTAACTAAAACAACTGTACACAAATTTAAACAAAAACATAACTCTTATGAAGAAGTTTTACCCTTATTCTTTCTTTGTTTTAAGATATGGCTTCAAAATGTCAATACCAAGTTTACCAATGCAAAATGTGCATTTAATTCAACCAAACTCTTATATCAAATAAAAGAAGGTAGGCAATATAGAATCTGCATCTTCTGTTATAAAATACATTTATTAAACTCGGTATGTGACAGTTTAAAAACGGTTTCTAAAACAAAGTTTAATCTCTACGTTTTATAACAATAATAATTATTAAATAAAGCCTTTTATACTTCATACTCTTATTTTTACATCTCTACCTTCAAGGGTCGGAATGTCCACATTTAGTTCCTTAGCTTCAAGTAACCGAAGGTAGAAATTCTTCTCCTCGACTACTCTAACTTTAAATCTATTGCGTTTGTGTGTACATCTAGGTTGTCCTGAGGAAATTTGTATTACTTTATATTTTTTTAATTAAAAATTACAGTTCAAACCTGGAAAAAAATTCGTGAAACAGTGCTTACAGGAAATGTATTGTGTACAATGTATAACACATTTTACCATACAATGAAAACTAAATGAATTAAATATTTAATAATATTGCTTAAAAATATATCTGTGAAATTAAATTTCACCTATATTTTTCCAGGCATACTGTAATCTTTAAGGCCTGACCATTAAAAACATGCTTTTGTTAAAATACTGGCATAAAAAGGATCTAACAATTATGTGTAAGAGACCCTGAATCTTCAGTTGGAATTGTGAAACTTGTCATTAGGCTTTATTGAAAAATAATTAATACAATACTTAAACTTTAAGTATAGCCTATTACTTAAAACTGTCAATTTAGAAGCTCGAGAATGAATAATGCA
The DNA here is from genome assembly GCA_016904865.1 of Pissodes strobi. Taxonomy (NCBI): domain Eukaryota; kingdom Metazoa; phylum Arthropoda; class Insecta; order Coleoptera; family Curculionidae; genus Pissodes; species Pissodes strobi. The sequence goes on from MU184186.1 coordinate 62,885, forward strand.
TATATTTTTTTATAAAACTTTAATTCTGATATTTATATGCTAAATCTTTGCGACCTTTTTGAACATATGTTTGTGACACAAAAATCAGTCTAAATTCGGTTTTCTTGAAGAAAAAACATGTTTTTATTCGGCCACATTTTGGCAAAAAATTACGTCTTTTCTGTATATAACTCTTGACATTGAATTTGTACCATTTTGAGAACAGCGCTATTGTGTCTTATTCAAAAATAGGTTTTTATTCCTTCAATAACGGTCATCTACATAGATACAGTGATCAAAAAATTAAATTAGTTCACTTAAACCATATCTTGTTGTATCTTTATTAATACATTATAGGCTGCTAGTAGCCAATTTTCAAAAAGAAAAAAGCACTGACACCGGTGGGTCTCAAAATCTACCCTCTAAAGACTGCTATCAGCCGTTTTTCCCGGAAAAAATAAATATTGAACTTTACTTTCTAATCACTGCATTTTTAAACTATTTACATTATTTTATTACAAAAATGACAAGTAGAACAATCAAATTCAACGACACAATGACATTTTTTTTTAGAAAAATTCCGATTCATACAGTTACTTTTTGTACATTAAAATAAATAGGAATTAGGCCTAAAATTCTTTCTCTAAAAAATTCGACGATCGATCTAACGATAGCCAATTCCGAAATTTGTCAGTTAGAAATAACTGTAAAAATCGTACTTTCCCGGATAACATTTTATACTTATAATTTACTTACTTCTGCTTATATTAAAGTGAATAGTGTATTTTGCGTGCAATCAACTATACTCTACATGAAAAACTGCGCGTTTTCAAAAACTTAAAACCAATTTTCTTGAGTCAGTCTTGTTTCTATCTGAATGTGAGTTAACACGGAAAACTAAATGGGTTTTAATTGTTACATTTCTTCGATCCGAAGAAATCGCATCTGCGTGATTTTTTAAAAGAATTGTTAAGGCGTATAATGTCTTTATTTTTCGAATATAACTGACTAGTTTACAAACATCGCTTTTTCCAATCAGATTTAAACACTATCAAATCAACTTGTTTATTTAAGTCTGTGCAGAAATATATGCGCATCCCTGAATATCGAGGGTTAGTTTTGTAAGTCATCCAACAAAATCAGCTGATTTAGCACCACTTGATTTTGGCGAACTCTAATCCCAGGCAGTTATAGGAAAAATAAGACATCTACGAACCTCTTTCCACTTAAAAACTACCTTAATTCTAAGTTAATTGCTACGATTTAAGTAAAAATATAGGGTAAATTTGTACAAAAGGTGAACCTAGCGCAATTTCTGCCATTTTCGGGTGCTATTTCCTAAAATATGTCCTAAATCTTACCCAAGTAATCTATAAGCACCAAATCGTTATAAAATGTTTCCTACTCAGCCTTTTTCCAAAACCAGAGAACGGCAAAATTTGCGCCGGCGCCGGTGAAACATGAAAAAAAGCTGCATTTAAAAACACAACTAGTTTGCACGAAATGTCAACAGCATGTCAAAAATATGCTCAGATATTTTAGGAACTTACAAAAACATTCATACATTCGCCTAGTACAATACGCAAAAAATAGCGCCCTTAGTAATATCAACGAATGCTGTCTGCTTGAGACACTATATTTTCTTTCTGATTACATTCGTTTAAGAAACTAAACGCACTTCTTAGGAAGTGCATCCGCTCAAATGTAGATTTTTAAGGTAAAATAGAAAATAATAAGTCTGAAAATACAATAAAAATCGGATTTAATTAAATATAAATGCCTTTAAATATATATATTAAATTTTAATCAGTTTACTGATTTATTTTAAACATGTTTTTTTCTATTTTCAAAATCTGTTCATTCTTTTAATGTTTGATGCGTTAAGAAAAAAAAATTGCATATGCCATTTTTTTAGAGATGCAATAGAGAACTCAAATACAACTAAATAATAATTATAAAATATTTCGATGTAAGCAAAACTAAATTATAGCAGAAAATAAACAAGTTTGTTTTTTAAATCTAAATAAAATGGATATAACTTACTTCATTGTGTAGAGAAAGAAAAAATAGTTTTTTTGCATAGTGTTCCATTTAGACAAATTTAACGTATATCTCAATGAATAGGAAAAATAGACAAAAATATGGTATATATGACTAGCGGTGATTTGTTTCATTAATTTGTTCCATTTTTATTTTAAACATGTTGATTTAAAACTTAAAAAATGGACAAAAATTGTGAAATATGTGCAATGAAAATACAAAACAATAAAATGTACAGTTTTTAACATGTAAAAATGAGAAAGCTAATTATTATTTGAGGTGTAATATTACAGAAAACAACCAAACTTAACATGTACAGAGCTTGTTGTTACGTTTTGACAGTCGTATTTTCGTAATCCACTGCATTGCAGGCGATTATAGAGAGTATAATGTGACCTGAGTCAAATCTGCAAAATTTAATCAAAGGTTTCAATAGCAAATACTTCATTATGATGACTAACTGGATATGAGACTATCAAATTCTGACAGTGGTTAGGATGCTGGGATATCTATTGAGGCTTTTGTGTCTTCGGTAGGTCTCCTACCGATACATACATAACTGCTAAAACTAAGAACAATCTCGTACACACTACTTATTCGACCGACTGTATATTTACTCTATAAAAACTATAGCAAATGTATATTCTGTCTTTTCTGCACCTATTCATAATATGTAGTAACCAGATAAATTTATTGCAAATTTGGCAAATGGAAACGAGCTTGTGGATAACAGAATTTCCAGGAGAGCTAAAAATCTACCCGCAGTTAGTGATAAGTTTTGGCACAAAATATTGCATGTTTTCTTTATAGGAAACCAAACCATTTTCCCTGGAAATGCGTGTTTCCATGTGCTGTTTTTATGAAGGATAGGAGGTTTGTTCCACGAGCTTTTAAAATATGAATTTTTTTTTATATGAAATAACCAGTACAGCAAACAAAAAATATAAATAGAATTGTTAGGTGGCGGTCCAATATGGTTATCTTAAACGACCTATCAAATTGCAAAATTGATTGCCTACATTCAGGAATAGGATACTTTTTAAATTATTTGTGAGATAATTTATTACCCAATTTTAAATAGTTTTCATAAGAATAATCATTTATAGCTAAAAATACGAAGTTTAGTAAGAAGAAAAATAAATATATTCTGAATAAACACTGGTAATATACGAAATAACTGAAATTATCAATATTTATTTTTAATGTACAGGTTATAGTGTGGACTAGCCAATTTGTGCCTTTTTTTAAAGGGCAATTATGTGCTTCTAGGATCATCGAAAATAAGATCATTAGTATACATTCATTCCAGACGTCCTCAAGACATTTGGGTTTTAATTGTGAAAGCATTATACCAATTGAAAAAACTGGGTATTATCCATGATAAGGAAAGCTTAAGGCATCACAGCATGAATTAGTATTTAGTAGCTTTGTTCCAGCACTGCTCTCTTTCATTTCTGGGTGGTTGTCTTTTATCAAATTTTATGATTTGTAAATCACCATCAGCAAAGTTCACTTCAGCTATCAAAAGTTATTATTTTCAGCGTCCGTATTCGAAAAATAAAACTTATCACATAAAATAGAGCTATATTAATTTCAGGATCCGATCGAAACATTGACAGTAAATTTTCAGAATTGGTAAGTCAAAACAAATGATAAATGTCTAGTACACATGCTTAGTGCGTTGCAACAGAACGCAGGAACGGTTTTTCTACGCTCCGGAGCGCATGATTATGTGCGTGTTAGATATTTTCAAATTTAGTCATATGGGTAGCATTTCGAAAGTTTAAAATCATAACCTCTATATTCTAAAAATTGCAGTATATGAAGAAATTATACTGAGAAGAGCATACAAATTGATGTTGAATTTAGTATATTATAACAAATCTCAGTATTCCTGCACCTAGTGTTACCGGCCAAACCCGATTTTAGGATGAACTAGTTTTTCCTAGGA